>JAZHYW010021789.1:0-17182 GCA_037355805.1 Ixodes ricinus
TTTTTAACTGCACCGAACTTTTGGGAATGTGGGGAAATGTTGTACGTATGCGGTTTTCACCGCACGTGTTTATGATAGCTCGAGCGGACTATTAGATGTGAATATAATCCATCACTATTATCAAACTTACCAACCAAAATCTGTTAGACTAACTTTTTAATTGACTACAATTAGGAGAGTATGCTATATTTACAAACTTTGAGGCAGTCATATGCCAAGACTGTTCCATTTTGTAGAATTCTGCGTAATATGCCTCGCGCTGGAAGATATCTCGCCCCGAGATTTTCTAAAAAGTAGTTAATCACGACTTTTTATCCACTCAATTAGGCAAACCGACGAAAGTTAGTGTTACACTATAGCCGAATCTTGCTCACTAGCTTCGGATAAAAGTGCAAAATTCGTGGACGAATATCGCGGTACTAGGCTGGTTACGCGGGAATTCCTGCAAAATGGAACAGTCTTGGCATATGACTGCCTCAAAGTTCGTAATGCAAACATATATCCTAATCCACAGTGATTAAAAAGTTCAATTAACGAATTTTAGTTAATTATTCTGATAATAGTGATGGTCATATTCCTATCTAGAGTCCGGCTCGAGCCATATAAACTACGCAGTAATGGCAGCATTCATAAAACCTTTCCCCCTTTATTATAAATTTGGTGCGGTTAAAACACTCTGTATAAAACGATAGTATATAAGGACTGTATATCAGCGAATGCATTAAAAAAATTCACACTGCTTAGTTCTGATTTGGAGTATTGTAACCACTTGTTTGCGAATTCGTTATGCTCTTTAAAATTATTTAATCTGCGACAGGTAGTTTTTGGTCGTTTTAAATTATTTTGTTCGTATCCTGTTTTCCGGTAACTGTAGAGGCACCAGGGGCTTGGCCAATCTGATATCGCACCTCTTTTCTTTACTCCTCTCCCTTTTGATTCAAAACTGAAGCTTGAAAAAAAAATTATTTGGAAAAGCGTATTTTGCGAGCACACGAATTTTACAAACACAGTGAGGGAATATAAGTGATTTTCAACATTTAGTTACTACGACACAAACTTTTACTAATACACAGATCCATCGGTATGCTACATTTAGGACACGGAAGCCCTGGTGTGGAACGACGCAACATAAAATATCAATGAAAAGTTTCAAAATTAGCTACCCTATTTCGTTTCTCGTGAGACTGGCATCTAATACGATTATGGCACTTACCTTCGCACGGTTGAATAAAAACTTTGTCATTTAGCATACTACGGATATTTGGTTTTTGCATATAACGCGCCACCTGGTGTGTGTGTCTGCTCGAGTGAGTTTCGCGCACTCATTACCGGCAACAATTTACTCTATGCACTGAGGGACACTCGAAGCAAAAAATAATGTCACAACTCCTGAGACAATCCAGGAGATCAATACGCCTGTTTGGACAACTACCAAAGAACCAAGGAACAGATGCGCTGCACGTGCTTGCGTCTGCAGCAGCTCCAGAAGCAAAACAAATGACGCTTTGCACGCGTGTTCGTCAACGCTCTTTTATCATTTACCGAATATTTTATCTAATAAGGCGAGCACGTGCAGCACGTAAACCTACGTTCTCAGGCATTTTTTCTTGTACTTGGGTAATTTGACGAGAGGTTTATCAGGCTCTACGTATGATGTTCCGTTCTGATCGTTTAATCAGCGTTAACCGCGATTAAATTGGGCCACATTTTTTTTATCTGTCGATTATAATGATAAGCGTATGTAGTTTGTTTATATCCTTAAGGCGTCCCAGTGGCTAATCATTCAATCAATCGAGTAGACACATTATACGTTGCCATAGCTGGCCCTCCATCACGTTAACTATCAAAATAAAAGTAATGACGCAGGCTAGCTGGTGAAAGGTCATACTTATAAAACTCGAGACAAGGAAGAAAACAACAAAGAAAAAGGAACAATATGAACTATAACCTCCTTTCGCGCCTATGGTGCCCTTATCTTTATAGCATAGACCTGTTTAAAAAACGATCCCCAACCCCTGTTGTCATTGTCAAGGAGAGCCATGCAATATAGGGAAAGAGTATGCAACTGATGCGCCCAGAAATGCTTTGGCCCTAACATCCAGTTCGTGCAAGGACACTGGTACGAATAGAATGGTCAGTATCCGCAGCCCGATGCTGTTTTTTCAGGGGTCGATATGTTTTCAGGGACTTGCTTGTTCCGTTCCTTCAAGAGCGGCTCTGCGCTGCCTTGCAAATTTCAAGAATGTAAAACGCGCAGGATATTTTTTAGTGTAAGACAGGGGCTCATATGGGCGATCTTGTGCCAGTTCGATCTCTTCTTTGAATCCTCATTCCGAGCTTGTAAGATGAAATATATGGGTTATTTCGGCGATTGGTTCCTTCTGGGCACACTACAGATGCCGACTATCTGGCCTTTTTTCTGCTCAAGCTCTTATATAGACTTATCTCTTTCTATATTTCTTTTTTAGATGATAAAGACAAAGGGGAGATTATTACTATGACTCTTGCATTCGTCACTTTCGCAAGCCAGCGAGTTGTTGGTGTCCCGAAGACGTGGGCGGTCTTGGACACCCTGCAGGAAAATAGGTGGAGCGTTTCTGTCTATAGTAAGGCAGGCACAACTACGAACATTGCCTCGTCTACAAGGCTTTCAAAAAGAAGGTGCTTCTGGCAGCCACCATTTTACGTTTTTTCTAATTCTTTTTCCGACGTGGCAGACTTTAGGCCTTTTGTAGCCTAAGAGAGTATGTTTTAGAGCGGATATCCTCTCACAAACTACCAGCCCTGTCCCTGGCTCCGTCCCCGGCACCATCGTCGGACCTTCCTGCAGTAGCTCTAAATACTAGTGATGAACCAAACTTCACCAAATCCAAACTTCAGCATATTCGGATCATTACTTAGTAAACTACAATTCCGGCAGTGGCATCAATTTATAGCGAATATCTAGACTTCGTCAGCGAAATGTCGGCCGCTTTTCTGAAACCTCCAGAGATTCCTTTTCAGGTACTTCTCGACCAGCTTCGAACACCTCATTTCGTTATTTGATCGAACACTTGGAGAAGTCAGAGTGAGCGTCTACAAACACTTCTCGTTGCGTCAGTCCTCACCGTCGTCCGAGACGTTGGAAGCACTCGACACGATGACGACCATCACGATGAGAGTGATCACGATCAGGATGGCAACGACAGTCACGCAGGTGTTGAGGAAGGCTGTCCGCCTTGGCCTGACTGCCGGTGTCCAGACGACCCCAACGAGACAAGCAGAATAAATCTGACGGCAGTCAACAATGCCCGTAGTCCTGTGCTTCCTACTCTGCCACTACCAGGGGCCAGCGGGGACGCAGATTGGACACGAGTAGCGACGTCGACCTCGCTGGGACCCGTGGTCTCACCGATTGGACAAGAGCCCCAACCGAACGCTGACGCCACCTGCGTGGTCCAATTTGTCCGCGCTGACCTCGGTAGGTGAAGTCATAACTTCGGCCCTATGGCCTGGTATCTATAGTCCGTTGCAACTCGAGAAGGTAGGGCGAGGGTAAGGCAGGCCGGGGAGGAGGAAGCAGACGTAAAGCTGGAGAAGAGAGGGGAAACCTCCTATATCTTTAGCGTTCTGTCTGCTGCCTCCTCCCCGCCAGTCTTAACTTCACCCTAAACTCTAAAAAAAAAAAAGGTATCACCTTACACCCTTTTGTCCCGTATAATACACCCCAAAACTTGAGAGTCGAAGTATGACGCGCTATAGTCGAACAGACGGCCCAAATTTTACGAGGGGCTTCATAACGGTGTGATATAAATTTTTAAATAGCTAAAGGACGTATCAAAGACCACATAAAGAAAACACTGAGTTTTTGCACTAGGACCAAGAAAACCCCGATAATTTTTTTTGTAGTCAGTAATACGCACATTGGCTATTTTAATAGGCTGTACCACACGGATATCAAGCCCCTCGTCAAACTTCGGGGCCGTCTCTTCGACTATAGTGCGCTGTACGTCGAATTGAAGTTTTGGGGTGTATTATATGGGACAAAGGGTGTAATAATACACCCATTTTTCTGGGAGAGTGTATAGTCGCCGCGGGAGTTAGCTTCCACGCGAGGCGGCGTTTATTTCCGAGGGCGCTCGACTGGTGACTTGCGATAAAATCCAGAGATGACATCAGGGCGAGTCCATGCGGAGGGACGGGGAAGCCCACTCAATTCAAGGGAACCGTTGCTATCATCTGCCTGAGCCTGCGGGTGAGCGTAGTTTGAATGAAAATGGGAGGTATTCTGCAGAATTCGAAAATACGACGTTTTTTCTTCTCTTCCAAACAGCCATCTCATTCGTGCTCCGCGACCTTGACTTCGCGAGTCATCTTCACTTTTCATTCGGAACTACACCGGGGCGTGCGGATGACAACAACGGTTCCCTTGAATTGAGACGGTTTCCTGTCCACTCCGCATGGACTCGCCCTGACGTCATTCTAATTCCTCGCAAGCCGACCAGTCAGCGCCCTCGGGAAAAAACACGCGCGCCCGCGTGGAGCTATTAACCCCCGCGCCGACTGTACCTTCTGAGTTGCAACGGACAATAAAAGCTGTTGCAAAAGTGCACTACTACTTAAGCAGCTTTTAGTTTTGTAATATAGTGGCCATTGAAAACTTGAGTGGGTTCTGATATCGTTTATTTATTGGTGATAACCTCACCCATCTGGGCTCTAAGCATCCTAAAAAAAAAAAATGTACCACTCATGGGCTGCTAATTTCCTATTAAGAATCTAATGAAATATCGTGACACGTCTCTTTCTGCGCCTTGGAGCCGACACGAGGGGGCGACAACGGACGGCCTTTTGAAAGAACTGAGTACCCCTTTTGAAGGGATACTGAACCAAGGAATTTAGTGTCCATAATAAGTGGCGCACGTTCTTTCCACGAGCCAGCAGCCGCCGCTGTGCGCGAGCACACGCAACAAAAATGACGTCAAAGACCTCCATTCGCGGTTAAGATGACAGTGAAATGCATGGCCTTCGGGCCTAAGGAGAATAAAGACAGGTTTTTCATATACACAGTGGTGTCTGGTGTAAGATGTAAGCGATTGATTGGTCTAACAAGCACGTAGCTTTCACTTGTAGAGATGAAAAGCCTGTCTTTATTCTCCTTTGGCCCGAAGCCCATGCATTTCACTGTCCTCTTAAGCGCGAATGGAGGTTTTGACGATATTTTCGTTACGTGTGCTCGCGCACACCGGCGGCTGCTGGCTCGTGGAAGGAAAGTGCGCCACTTTTTATGGGCACTACATTGTTTGGTTCAGTATCCCTTTAAGCTGAACATCGATCACAAGTTTCCTGCAAATACTACGCATCGCAGAGAAAGCTGATTGGCGCCGTCTTTGTCACTGCCGAAGATATAACTAAATAAGGAACCGTTCCGAATAATTGAGTCTTTATTTAGTTTGGCATATACTGAGCCTCTTGGATTAGTAAAAAATAGACGCATTGAGTTGAATGAGAAACCATGTGCGCGTCATTGAAAACCACTAAATCAGCAAATTTCAGAAGCACTGTAGCGCGAAGTAGGCGAGAAATGAGTAAAAAATAGTTAATACGAAAAAAAAATAACGAGCCTAAAGAATATATTTGAATCGGGAATTCCCTTTCTGGCTCTACATTGGTGCCCAATGTGGAGGCCAAAAGAGAATGACCCTTTGAAGATCTGTACATCCGTCGTCAAAATAAACAACTTTGTTAAATTTCAGGAAAGTTTACAGCCGACGCATCGGGCTGATAAGACCTATCAGACAGCTTCAAAAGCACACCATCATGGTGTTCGTCATGTTTCTGCGAGGTGTTTTATCATCCCTGAATCAATCATACATATAAAAGGCCCGGCGACTTGTGCTTTTGACGCCGCTCGACTGGTCCCATTAGCTCGATAGCGTCGGCTACGTCTGAACTTAGAATGAAACGAAATATAACTCCCACCTAAGACTTGGAGATTCAAATACGGAAAAAGGGCATTCTTACGCATTGGCCGCAGCCTCAGCTTGCTGCAAACGGGAGGGCTCCGATGACCTGATTTGCCTGCATAGTTGGCGAACATCTGGCAGTCTGACTCTGGGCGCCTGGTCGCAATCTTATCTGCCATGACACGCTCTCGAAACTGCCCACGGACTAGCAATTGGCCACAATTAAAAGTGTGTCGGTTCTGGCAAACACGCTTCACCGAATGATCAGTTTATTGATTATTCGATGATTACTTGGCGAAAACATCTGCTTCGAGATCCCGGACCGCGGGATGGGATTCCCGGAAGGTGCATGACGGGAAGGCATCCGCCGATCCCGGAGGTGTGGTCATGTTCCATTGAGGATCTGGAGGTGGAGCGACTCCGTTCGGATCGCCTGCTCCATCTTGGATCTGGTCTACTGATCCCAGCGCGCTCCAAAACGACCTGTGGAATTCACCATGAGGCTCTTCCCCTTCGTGATTTTGCGGAGTCCAACCGATTATTGTCCCATTGAGACAGCGCCGATACTTGAACTTCATTGATAGCATCAGCGTGTTGACACTTCGTTCTACAGACCCACAGACCAACTGTATTCTACGTGGTACCCAAAAGGAGAAACTCACAATGCCTCAAATCACTTCATAAAGTAATTCAGTTGCCTTAAAGAAAATATTTGAAAAGTTTTTGGGCGGGATTCAAATTTACGACCCTTCGGCTTGTGAGCCAGACACGCTACTGACTAGGCCATGTCCGCCGCACTTCCTGCTCACTGGCAGGAAGAGCGTGAGAAGCGAATTAGAAGGCGATGCGAGCGGGGCCAGATTAACGCTATTGCGTTTCACTCTAAAAGGCGAAGCTTAAGGCGTTCTCCGAGTTTTGTACCACGTATGAGTGTGCGTGTGTTTGTAGCAAAAGATAAGAAAGGGCTATATAAATGTTGGACTCCATTTTAAACTGAACCACGGCGGACACCGCAGGCCACGGAGCCGATCGAGAGCTGACAGCGGGCCACGTGAACATCTTCCGATTGAGGCGGAGCGACGCGCGGTGCGTGAATTCACAGGACACCGTCTCGGCGTTTGGGTTTCTCCGATAGCTCTTAACGTCAGCTGCGGTCTATTAAAGGGTGAAACGAAATATAGAGAGAAGTACGCTCTCATCAGTGTAGCAACGTAAACTGAATAAGCAAGAATGGTATCGGTAATGCGCTTCAATAATTATTATGTACTATCGCGGACAATATGAGCTGAAACAGCGCTCCGGCCGGTGAAGGGTAATACCCTGCGCCGCCTGTTGCCTTGCTTCGCGGTCGAGATAAATTATCACGTCGCCCTGAGGCCGAGATAAATTCATCACTTGCGCTCGCTGCTGCTGCCGCTCTGCAGCCTCAGCGGCGGGCAGTACGGCAAGTGCGACGGCGGGGGGGGGGGGGGGGGCAAGAGGGAGAGGGGCGGGGGGGGGGGAACAAAAGATTACACTTGTCGTCCATCTTTTGGAATTGATTGATTTTACTCTATCGCGTAGAATCACGTAGACAAAACGCTGACTGGTGCAAGTAAAAATATTTCAGTACCTTGAATTGCGCTGCATAATCGTTTTGAAAATCACATCAAAAAACGTTGCAGGTTGTTTTTGTTTGATTAAGTGCATGCACAAAGTAGGACATCGTAAAATATAGGCCAACATCTGTATACCGGATTTAGTCCAGCTCTAAGGTATTTACTTTTTTTCCTTGATAACAGCTGTTTAAAAAACGGTAACCATACATGTCACTCAGAAGGTTTTGTAACCTTGATTGGTATGAAAAGGTTCAAAAATATATTTCTTTATTACTGCGCCCACGTGCTTGCTCCAAACAAAAGAAGTTGCTAACAAGACACCAGTGTTTTATTTACAACTTTATAGTCTTAATGAAGTGGGACAAACAGTCAAATATTTGCCAAGAGAAGGAGCTTGAAACTTCATCAAAAGAATATTGGCAGAGATGACAATGTCACACACAAAAGATTAATAGTCGGCGTGGAAGTTCAACTTGCAGTATACTAAGAAGAACGGGATCAAGGAGGCGCACCACGCAAAACTATGCACTGGTTAACGGCGTCAAACAGTATGTCGCAACCGTAGCATCAAGCTTCTGTTCCAGTGTGGCAGAAGTCCGGTTCAGGGGTCCTGAAGCGCAGTAAACTTACAAAAAAATACCGCGTCATTTTGCCCTGACCCGCGACCACGGCTCTCATCCTGTACGGTAAGAGAATTACAGAGAAGCGGCCACGAAGGCTGGCTCGGCCCGAACCTCACTCCTGTTCACCCCTCATTGCTTTCCACGATTTGTGGGCAGTGGCGCGGTGGAGGGGACGCCGTGACATGGCTACTTTGATGCGCCTCCAAACGTGTTCGATGATATTCAGATCGGCTCCTGTTGGGGTCCAAGGCAGCTTCGTCAGGCAGCGCTCCTCGAGGAGATACGAGAGTGACAATGCATTTTCCACTTACGCGATTTTTTGAGATGCACTGAAATGCATGTTAGCTCAAAATGTGAACATTGGGCTGCACAGCACACACGCGATGTGATGGTGGTTCCGTGCCGGCTAATAGCGAGCTTTAGTAGACCGTGTTCCCCTCCGCCTACGCCCCCTCCGCTACCCGGAACTCTACATGGCCACGGCTATCCGCCGCAGGCGCAGTGGCGGTTTCTTCGTAGCGGAGGGTTAGCGGAGGGGGAAACACGGTCTACTAAAACCTGGCTAATATTTTCGCTAGCAGACGGCCGGAAGAGCGCAGCGGCGCAGTGAGCGCAAATGAGAATTTATCTCGACTTCAGGGTGCACCGTGTTTACGGAGCGATGCGACAGGCGGCGCAGGTAGTACCGTGAACAGGCCGGAGCGCTGTTTCAGCCCACATTGTCCGCGATAGTATTCATTGCAGTAGGGAACTTATATGAGGACTTCCTTCAGCTGGATCAGAGTCAAAGGCGCTCGTTGCCTGAGGCACGGCCGCTGGATCAGTGAGCTGCACTGCAGCGCGCCCTCACTGAACCCACGACCATGCCTGAGGCATTAGATTGCTGGATGCTCCGTTGCTTCATGAAACCGCTGTGAAAAATTAACTAATTTTGTGAAAATGTTTATTTTTATTTAATTACTACTTACTCCTCTTTTGGCGGCTGTGTTTGTGGGCTACAGAAGAAAACAAAATGCAACGTTATTTTTATTTAACGAAACATAAAGCATCACTGCAGTTGATGTGCGAGATTCATACTTACTTGTATCCTCTCATGATCTGCAAAAACACAAAAGGCGGTAAAGCGTTTCATTATCTAAACACTTCAGATAAAAAATCGTATGTCGTCTAATGTAACGTGTGATGGGGGGCACAGTTTTGTTTGCCACATAGACACGCTCGTGCCAACCAGGAAGCATGGGGACCAGTGGCGTAGCCAGGATGGGTGGGGGGGGGGGGCTTATGGGGCTTTATCTTTTCCCCAAAGTTCAGTCGACCCTATATCATACATATGCATTTGACCCCCCTCTCCCCCTCCGCACCTCATCATGGGCATCCCAGCCACCTCAACGCCCCCCCTCCCCTCCCCCCCCCCCAGCGCCCCGAGAAACATTCCTGGTTACGCCACTGATGTGGACAGCACACCCTGAAAGCCTGGCTCTATTGATGTTACTTTTCTATTCGTGCTTTTCGAGCAGGAGGAACTGATAAACCTACGGGCTCGGGCTCCAGCGCATATCAAGGAACCCTTCCAACCCACGCACCCTAATTTCACACCCCACCCTTTCTTTGCTTGGTGCCATGGCACACGAGTAGGTCGTATTTTTGTTAAACCAATAAGCATGTCTTTTTTTGTTTTTTTTTTTGTTTTTTTTTCAATTTTTCAGGGGTAGCAAATTTCTGTTGCGCTCCTTTGCGGTGAAATATAGTATCAAACTCAGATGGCAGCCGCACACAAACGACCGATACTTGCAGCTGAGACCCTAGAAGCGAGGCAGAAATGGCGCAAGTTCCCCCGCCCTTTCCCTCCCCGTCAACTTATTCTTTCCTCAAGAATTGACAAGCAAACTCAAGCTTGCGTGGCCATTGCGAGAGCAGGCCATCGAGTCTTCCAAGAGCATTTGCTAATGTTTAAAATTGATCATGTGCGGACAGCAGGTCTGTCTCTCGTACTCTGCTGACCACGGATCCCTTTTCCGCTTCTCTCACAAACAGCCAGACTCGGCAGTGAGCACAAAAGGAGCCAAAGGACCAGTGTCCTGCTACAACCACCTCCGCCAACGAGTAGCAACAAGAAAAAAAGCGGCTTCGTCTCCACATTGTTTTAAAAATATCGCAACGGTTTGACAGCCCTTAGGCGACATACACAGCACGTCGGTTACCTACCGTCCAAGGCTGACCAGCCTTTTTTCCGTAAGCAACCGACCCACTGACCCATCATGCGTCCTCAAGTGCCGAGTGTACCGGTACAAACTCGAAACATGCATCCCCTCAAGTTCCAGCAAACGTGGTGTCCTTGCCTCCTCATCGATGAATCCCGAGTTGGCGTTCGACTGACTCTGGGCTGCGTGAGCGCGTGCTTAGCCGCTCGATGTGGCTCAAGGACGGAGTACACGCACGCCTACGATCGAGCTGAAATTCGTCGTTCCGTTGCTCGGCATGCTCACAAAACCTTTCAGCCAAAAACACCTTCAGAAACAACAACTTGCACGCAGTGGCTAAAGCTCTGACCAGCGGGTGGACAAACACATAGTCAGTATTGTCAGCCACGTTACCTCGATAAAGCTAGTCGATTACAATTGTATGCTTAAAAAAATGTTCAATTATATTACTCGGATTACTTGAGAAGAAGCAGTTGATCGCCACTTGAACAAGTTAACTCGCCTACGTTTCCTGATTACTTCGGACTTCGAGGACAGCTTCTTCTGCCAGTTTGAAAACGGGCATTTCGTGCTGTCCATTATTGGATTAGGATCACCGAATTAAAAGCAATTCTTCTTAATCTACAAATTTTGGTAAACCTTCCACCTGTCCGAGACCTCGCTCGAAGATTTCTAGAAGTTAACTTATAGAAACAAAGAGCGCCATTAAAAAGGGGAGGGGTCACAGCGGCGTAGATCTCCATTTTCCCGGAGGGGGCAGGCTGAGAAGTTCTCCGGGGGGGGGGGGGACTTTGTCCATAGGCAGGGTAGCGTTATTTTGCTTGCATGCCACTACAAGCAGCTCGTTACATGGCAACGTAAACAGCGTCTCGGTAAGGATCATGGCCTGCAAGTTCTGGGGCTCTGCTCCCCCCCGGTCTCGCCAGGGGGGCACGAGCTCGCCGTCCCCCTCCGAAGTCTACGCCTGTGGGAGGGGAAACAGTAATGGATTCTAGCCGCGCTAGTAGTACCTTCCAGGCATGGGATTACTCGGACGACTTCTGCCGGACAATAAACGGTCTAGCTATTAAGACCATTACTGCCAGAAGCAACCGATCGCAACTTATGTGATTATACTTGCAGTGCAAAAACTTTCAGCCTTTCCACTCTGGTGAAGAAGGAAGACCAGCGAAACTCGTACTATGGTGGAATCAAGTAATGGCCAGCCGCAAGTCGGCAAGCCAGAGTGGAAAGGCTCGAGGGTTACCGCCATCTATGAGCGACGACGGCAACCAGACAACAGGCAAGCCGGTTGTCTGGTTGTCGCCGCCAGCTTATAGATGGCGGTAGCTGTCCAGAGTTGTGTCATCAGGTCATATGAGACGGGCACGATCCTGGGGAAACTAGGGGCACTGAAGTCAATTCTGAGACTGTCTTTGTGGTGACAACTCAATTAAGACGCTCTAATCATCCCAACAAACCTGAAACCACAATCGTGCGTAGCTTATTTCCTCGTTAAAAAAGTGTTCAAAGATCGCGACACGCCCTTTTTGGGAAGAATTTTCCTGAGGAAGTGGTCGACGAAGGGCGCTTGTCGGCGAGTTGCAGGCGATGGTTTCCGCCGCGGCGGAAAGAGGAATCTTATCCGAATGTGTACCTATGACTCTCTTCGAGACGAGTTATAATAAAATCATGCGGAATCTGTGCGTATTGTAGGCTTTCCCCGGTCCTCACAAACGGGTATGGCCGACCCGGATGAGACTTGCACTCTTCACCATATCGTTCGCGCCAGCGCCCGCCACCACGTGGTCGCGCGCGGTCGCGAGCGGATGGAGTTCTCGCTAAGCGCTAACCGAAGCGAACTCCGCGGCACCTGCGATTGACGTCACAGTGCACGCGGTGACTCGGAAGAGAAGGTAGTGAAGGAAAGAGAGGTGCCGAAAATCCCCGAATCTTTGTCCATTTTAAAAATAAAACTAGGAGCATGGCAGGTAAGTGTTTTTTTGTTGTTTACTTCCAGAAAGGTCGAGACACCAACTCCCAAATTCGCTTTAAGCACTGAAAACCGTTGCATAGCTCCTTATAAGGGCTAGTTTCCCCCAGTATCGTGTCCGTCAGCAAACAAATGATGACAACTAAATCCTGACAGCTACCGCCATCTATGAGCGACCGCAGGCACTTTCTAGACTTTCCGTTCTAAGCCGCCGACTTGCGGCTCGGCCATTACTGGCACTCCCACTATAGTACACCTTCGCTGGTCTCTCCTTCCTCACCCAGTAGAATCGACTATGCGTTGACGTTTTGCGTTTAGGTAGTTGCAGAACATTCATGCCTCGACTGGCTACGTTTACATGAGGTCGATCGTAGTGCATCGAATCCAGCAGGGACCAATCACACGCAGCCTGTCTTCCTACTTCTTCCTCTTTACTTAGTCAAATCCCGATTCGATGCGCCACGGTCGCATATCCATGTAAACGCAGCCTATATGTCGCGAGCAAGCGCTACTCCATGAAATGGTTGCCACGCTTCATACGGAGAACAGATGTCCCGATGACCCGGCGTAAACAGACGCGAGCTTCCGTAATACGACGCAACGTAAACAAACGGTACTGTGTGAACGGGCCTTTGCGTTGGCCAACCGCGACCCAACTCTCTTGTGATGTGCCGATGTTTGTCTTAGGTGATGCCTTCATGTGCGCTTTAGCTTGGGTGGAGACATCTGGCCCATTTTGTCCCACTTTTATTTTTATTTTTTGTTCAGAAGCGCGTGAAAGAGCATGTTCCTGCAGGGAGGCACTCACTTGATCGAATGACGTTTGAGCGAACGCCCACGTTTCACCGAATGACACAATTTAGCGAACAGTCGGACGCCGCGAAGCGGCGTTTTCGGTGTGGGCCAAATGGGTTAACATTTTGTAATGAGCCGCCACAGACTGTCGCCGCGAAGCGGCGTGCAGCGCAGCGCGGCGGATGGGTTAACGCGCGCCCCGTTCTTCGCTAAAGGTCAATTCGCTCAAATGTCGCTGTTCGCTAAAATTTCATTCGCCCATGCGTGATATGGACCCGTTCCTGCATGCGTTTGTGGGGGTGTAGGACAAAATGGTCCCGGTCAGAATGGTCCCGGTCAAAATGGTCCCGGACAAAATGGTCCCGGACAAAAAGGTCCCAAGTGCCAACCCGGACAAAATGGTCCCAGGTAAATTTATCAATACTTTGAGCGCTCTTAGTAGGACAAAATGGTTTGGTACTTTTATTTTGACACACGATCAAGGATAATATCAACATATAATAATCATTTGAAACAAATTTTGAATATCTTCTATCTATACCATGTAGCTGTATTTCTCAAAGGTTCTTGATTTCTACCGATATATTTTATGTGTGTAATCGATATCTTTCCATCGCCAGAACCTGTTTTCAAAGTAGCGCTATCGAGCTTCAAAACGATATTCGAAATGAAAATCATTATCACACGTACTACAGGTTCTTGACGTGGTTTTTTAAATGAACCTGTCATACCGCCGTGTTCTATTTTTCAGGAAACAGCTTCACTCTGTCTGAACATTGTATATTAAAGAAATCAAAAATTGACTTCGCTATTATGAGCGTATTTCAGGCACGTATCCAGGGAGGAGGCCCATGGGGCCCGGGCCCCCCCCCCCCCCCGAAATCTTTCATTTTGCTGGGACCTCCTCTCCCCCTCCCCCTCATACAGCATTTTGTCATGGGCGACACCCCCCCCCCCCCCCGAAACAATAATCCTGGCTACGTGCCTGGCGTATTTATTACATAGACCACTTAAGAGACAAGATGTCGACGCTGCTGAAGCGAAGGCCCAATACGAAAATGTATTCATATGACCCACACCCCCAAAACGTCGTTCAAGGAACGGATGCCCTGCGCGTACTGTGTGCACAGAGTTACAAGCCGCTGCTAATATCCATCGAGTAAAAAATACAAAAACCTGCAACAGCAATTAAATAACGCCACGCTGGGACCATTTTGTCCGGGTTGGCAGTTGGGACCATTCTGTCCGGGACCATTTTGTCCGGGGACTATTTTGTCCGGGACCATTTTGTCCGGGACCATTTTGACCGGGACCATTTCGACCGGGACCCGTTTGTGGCGCTGACCGTGCGCATGGCGGACATTTTGTTTTCGTCGATTTTTGGCTTTTCCCCGTGAGCGCGTGCTGTCGGCATCGGGTACTCAGCAAAAGGTGGCATCACCCTCAAACGGTAGCTGACATTGAGGCACCCAATACTTCGTTTCACATTATCTCTGAGCGAAGCCAGTGCCAGAAGCGCGAGACCAGCGCTTTTGCGTTTCTGCCCAGCTCGCGCGCTCGAGCAAAGCCTCGAAGGCACGGAGCTTCGTGCCTCGCGCTTTCCAGCTTTGCCTTCGCTCCGCACATAAGTGGAAACGAAGTATAGCTTGTCTTAAAAGCAGCCTTACCTGCGCCTATGCGCGAGGCCAGCACCTCGTGACGACCCTTGAAAGCAAAACTTGAGGAAGCCTCACGTCGTGCGTTCACGCAGCATTGTTTGTCGGCACTCGTGGTAAAGAACGCGGAGTACGAATTTTATCGAGGGGCTTCTAATACCGGCGCATTCGACCAGGTGATGCAGGCTAATCCTCCAAAGTTAGCAGTCGTACTGCACCCGACGAAATCTCCCCATCTTTGTCTGGTCGCCTGGCCCCACATACAAGCAGAATGCTGCTTTTGTGGGGCCAGCGCTTTGCTTTGCATTCACTTAGATTTGAAAATAAAAAATTGAACTGAATTGAACTCCGAATGAGGGTAACCGGGATGAAAAAAGTTTCAAACTTTCGTCCGGGTTTGACTTGCGAGTCTGCAAAACGACGGTTATGTTGGGAGAGCAGGGCGCCCAGAACGCTGTCTTCTCCTCTGGTAGGTACTTGTGCCATCGCAAGCTTTCGTACAAAATCACTATTCAGAAAGCCTTTCCTTCTTTAATCCTAAGGCAAAACTTTTTCCGCGATATTGAAAGTGTGTGTGAGGTATGAGGCACACCAAGTTCAGGCTGTTAAACACGCCTCCACAACCAGACATGTACGTAACGCGTTACAAGTAACGAGTTACTTGTACCTAGTTACTATTTTCGGTAACGAGTAACGTATTTAGTTACATTTTTCAGAAAAGGAACGAGTAACGGTATTTAGTTACTTTTAAGGCCAAGTAACGAGTAACGGTATCTCGTTACTTTTGAGGAGTAACGTGTACAACACCGCTTAGATGGCCTCGTTTTAATTCTAACCTGAGTATGCGTCTATTGCGACAAAGGCAGATGGGCAACCCGAAAAACAAATAAACAGTATGACAGTACAGCAACGTATATCGCTGAACGCGTCAGTCGAACAGTTCGACTGACGTGTCCAGCGATATACGTTGCTGTACTGAACTCTACAGCTTGGAATGTCCTTCACCCAGCGAGCACAATCAGGTTCGTTGGGTGAACTTTCTAGAACCGGGTACGGACCGAATGTAAACCCGGAGGTTGCAAACACAGGAAGGCACATAACCCATTACCCGCTGTCCTCAATGAAGACGTAGTTCCCGAAGATTCGCCAGCTCTTCCTGAAGCACAACACTGCCGTTCCTTCGAGCGCGTCAGTAGAACGACGCTTCAGCGTCGCCGGAGATGAATTTTCAAGGAAGCGGGGAAACATAACTGATGAAAACTACCACAGGCAGCTGCTGCGTAAGGGCAATGACTACTAAAAAGAAAACAATAAACCATGAAACAAAAACAGTTGTGTATTTGGTCGTCAAAGTAACGTGAAAAGTAACTCGTTACTTTTGAGGTAACTCACGCGTTCCTTTTGAGAATCGGTAACGAGTAACGTATTTAGTTACTTTTTGAGCGAGTAACGAGTAACGGTATTTAGTTACTTTTTTGGGGTAACGTGTACGATGTCTGCCCACAACCCAATTTTTTTGTACCACAGCTTTTGCAATGATAGTACGTGAAAGCAGCGTAATATTCAAAAAAAGTACTCCATATGGAGTCACATCTGTGGAGCCACGCACTTTAGTAGCTAGAATTCGGGCGTAACTAAGACCCAAAACTTTTTGTGAACACAATTTTTTAAACAAACCTAGAAAAGGGATACAATATTAAAGTACTCAAATATATCATTTCTTCATTTGTTTTCTTCTTCTTCTTCATTTCTTCTGTCTAAAGCTTCGATTGTGGGCTTCCTCCAGTAAGACCAGTGCACTTGCACACAAGATGACCATTTCATGCACCAAAGTTTTTTGTGAACAAAATTAATCCAAACATTTATCATGCTCAGACAAACGCATTCTCCTTGGCGTATTCTGGCACTTTTAATTTCTTCATTTTGAGAGAGTTCTGAATGAGTGTGTGTCCCCAGAAATATGACTCTACTCCTTAAAGGGTAACTGCAAAAGAAAAAAATGGTGCTTTTTTGAACAGCCTAATTGGGACAAGCATGTCACAAGACAAATCTTCCGTCTAAAAAACAATATTTTTTTAGCAATATTTACGCCACAGGACGTAATTTAGTCGGGGTCACAACTTCTCCACGTTTGAAACTCCCGCTCTCTTCGACGTTGCTACGGAGTGGTTGCTATACGTCACTCCGTGATCGTATAGCAGCCACTACGTGACGTATAATACCAACTTTGTGGGGCGCGATTTAAAAACGGACGAAATAGCCGCAAACTAAAATCGGTCTCACGCAATAAATATTGCTGTAAAAAATTTTATTTTTGGCAGAAATATTGTTTTGTGACATGCTTATCCCAATCAACACTGTTTAAAAATGCACTTTTTTTTCTTTGCAGTTACCCT
>JAZHYW010021792.1:0-79457 GCA_037355805.1 Ixodes ricinus
ACGACGACGACGAGTCCGGTGGGATAATTTATGTCTGAAAGCCTTACAGAGGTAAATAACAATTTTGCCAACAACAACATCTGCCACCGATTCGGCCATAACCCTGTTCTTCAGCGAGGGGCGAAAACATCCTCGGCTTCCCGAAGCAGTGACCCGTCTCCGACCAACGGGGACTAAGGAAAATGAGCCATCTAAACGCATGTTGCCGCAATCCAGCACGCCCAGTAGCCCAGGCCAACCAGCCAGAATCACCCAACATCTCTGAGTGCCTCCTGATAATGTCATGGGAGGAGTCTGATGACGAAGGTGGATGGATCAGCAAAGTAGCAAAGAGCGACGCCACGGATCGACTCTGGGTGAGGCGACGATCATCACTCAGCCGACTCACAGCCCACGTGGTCATTATCAAACCTACTGATCCGACCACGATCAATCACTAACATGAATCCTCTGGTTCTCGAAACAGATGCTGGAAAACCTGGCGCCAGGGCGGAGTAACCAAATTCGACCCGGAAGATTATCGCCTTAACCTCTTGGCCATAGATGCAAGAGTCACAGGATCCGGCGAAGTCCCTTCTTCAACTGGAAGAAGCCTCGGCACAATCCAAGTTCAGACATATGAGCCAGCACCCCCACTCTTCCAATGTTGGCGCTATTCGGGGCGTATCAGCAGAAATCACAGACGCGGACCTCTGGAGCATCAATGACGGGAAAAAGCACGCAGTCATTTCCAGTGAGGAGACTCGGCAAGACGGAGGCGGTAAAGCTTGTCTTCTCCACCGGGGCCTCACCAGGCCATACGTCTGTGTGGGGCACGCAAGATACGGTGTCCTTTCCCACCTCGAAAAACCGCGGCAGTGTCCTAAGTACGTAACCGCTTCGGACATCTGGCAAGCACATGTCTGCCAAAACGCAACGCTGCAGCCGATGCGGCGGAGAACATGTCGTCAGCGAGTGCGAAGCAGAAACAACCAAGGTGCATAAACTGCAGGAGAGGCCACCGATGCCACGTCCCGGAACTGCCCAGCACAAGCTGAAAAGCAAGATACAACCAACCACGAAGCTCGAACAACGTGGACTACACGTCTGCCAAATCTGACATCACGAGATGACCGCAACGTCTGGAGGACTGGAAAAGCACCGCACTCCCCGCAAGCAAAAAACAAAGCTTGAAGAGGAGACAAGAAACTATCATCCCAGAGATGAATGAAAAACCGACCTTCCTCCGTTGGATGCGCCGTCATCCAGAAATCGTGCCGAAGCCAACGGTCCACGTCTGCACAGCATCCAGAGTCTTCACCCGAGAATACCGTGAGCTGTTTACGAGACAAAATGCTTCCAAGAACCAAGAAGTACCATGGAAAAGGGGGCAAGAGAACAATCCCAACCTGGAAGAAGCCGAGATCAGTTGCCAACGCCTAAAGTCTCAAAGCCGCCAGGAGATGCGTTGCAGCAACAAGTCTGCCACGTTGTTGCGCTCGCCTGCTCACTTCTCTTCGGTCTCACCCATCGCTCACGCAATGATCACAATTATCGACATTGTTGTTCCGCTTGCCACTTCCTGGTGCAACTAGACTGCGCCATCGGGAGCAACACATCGCGAAGTGAAAAACGAGAGCATTACAAAGAATACGCTTCCCCGCTGCAATAAAAGCAGCTTATTTCCACAATAATACAGTGGAATGTCAATGGGCTTCTCAGAAACAAGATAAATGACCTACAGCAGCATTTACAGAGACGCAGAAGTCGAGTGCACTCGCCCTTTCAGGAAACCAACCCGAAGAAAGGAACGATCCGACTATCTCCCCATGAACAAAATGTGGGCGCAAACGAGCTGGTGTACATTAGCACATGGTTGAGAGACCCCGGTACACGTTACACGACACAACACAAAGTCTCTAGTAGAGACTTTTGTGTTGTGTCGTTTACCCGCAGTCTCGGGGTTTTTCGCCATGTATCTCCCTATGTTATCTACACTGGTACTCCGCGAACAACATCAGCAACAACAGACGTGCACTCTAAGGCATCTCTATTTATACACAGAGACTTACCTTCAGTTACAAGTGGATCTTTCAGGACTTCTGCGACCAAAGCGCTGGAATACGTGGCTGTCACAATGCAAAGAAGACAACCTCCGGACGCCGTGACCATCGTATCGGTATATCTCCCGGCCCTGGATTCTCCTTGGCATCCTTCCATCTTGCGTACGATCCTCTCTCGGTGTAAGCCAGCCACGCTGATCCTTGGGGACTTTAACGCCCACAGCAGGGTCCGGGGGGACAAGCAAACGGGCCCACTGCGGCCGGTCTCTAGAGGATATCACAACAGCTATTGGCCTCCAGGTGTCTGAATGACCGGCATACTGCAACCTTGGCGTGACCTGGCGTGCAGCACAGTGTGCAGTCGACCGGAGTTTCGCCACCGCTGCAGATGCGGCTCGCTCTGGCTCGCCGAACCCGACAGCCGGGGCAGTGACCATCTCCCTACTACAATTACTTCCCCAGAGGAAAGACCTGTCACCCACAAGACTTGCTCAGTGACAAACTGGGATGCCCGTTCCGAGTGTACTTCCGGGAAGATATCATATCTACATGGCACCACTGATCACGACGACCGCCATCTCTCAGGCGCTCTACAAAGCGACACCGGAGAGTTGCGGTTCCATATAGACCCAACCCAGACCTAAAATACTTGAGGCTGCGCGCCTTGCGCCAGCAAAGCACAACGACGTGCCCTGAAAACATCAAGACAAGAGGATATACAACGGTATCGAAGGGATTGATGCGGCATTTCGTAGGCATACCAACGGAAACAATGGCGACAGCGATGTGAGACCCTTCACTCCTCCCGGCGGAAGGCAAGCATGGCGAATGGCCCGCATCCTGGCGGGTCATGCTGCCATTCCCCCGCTCACCGGTCCTTGGCCCTTGGTTATCGCGCAGAACATCACGTTGCCTCAAGCCGCGGAACTCCTTGCTGATGAACTCACCTCTGCTCCCGCTCCACCACCGGGATTTGTCGCAGCCACCGCTGCCAGCACGCCAGCGCAGGTTGCCAGCAACTCCGAGTTCACGCTGAGTGAACTACAGCATGCTCTTCAGCGTTCTTCTCGGAAACGCACGCGCGCAGGCCCAGATGGGATAACGCTCCAAGCGCTTCGTAACCTTGACGATGCCGACCTTCCTGGCCTTCTGGAATACTTAAATACTGCTTTGGCGCTCGTCTGATATTCCTCCTGCCTGGCTGAGATCTGAGGTTGTTCTCCATCCATAAACCAGGAAAACCGATTGGTGCCACCAGCTCCTACAGACCGATATCTCTTACATGTTGTCAGGGAAGGTGATGGAGCGAATGGTCCTACGGCGCCTTGACTGGCAGCTCGAGACATCGGGCGTCCTGCCTAATCAGCTGTCTGGCTTCCGCAAACAACGTTGTACAGCAGACGCGATCGGCAAGTCTCGTATCCGACATGGAACAATCAAAGGCAACAAGGCAAGCGACAACAGCAATATTCTCGATATTAGGAAAGCATTCGATGCAATTCCACACGAAACCATTATTGCTCAGCTTACAAGGCTCGGCGTTGCAGGCCCGAGCTCTGCATTCGTACGCGCCTTTCTTACAGGAAGGTCTATGCACGTACGCCTAAGGGGAATTCCAAGTTCTCAACGTACAGCAGCCCAAGGCGTTCCCCAGGGCAGTGTTATAAGCCCTCTCTTATTTAACGCTGCAATGGCGGCCTCCCTGCCAGAGGCTCTTCGGCGTATGAAGTCCTCGGACCAGTCATTAACATCGCAATATACGCAGACGACGTGGCCCTCTGACTACCGCCCCGACTAAGATATATAGCAAGATGCAACAAGCCCTTCAGGACGGATTGACTATAGTTGTAGATGAAATCTCTGAGCAGGGCCTACGGCTCTCCGCCTACCAAAACAGCTGCCCTTCAATATCATCCAACGGCTAGAGCATCGATCAACAGAATCTACACAATTAACGGAACAGACGTAGCACGTGTCCGGTATCTACCTGGGGTTTCTTCTGATGACCGCATCTCCTGGAAGCCTGCAGTCAAGACAATACCTGATCAGATGTCGCCGCCACCTCAACGCCATTCAGAATGATCATGGGCAGCAGGTGGGGAACGTCTCAGGTCGCGATGCCACAGCTATACAGGAGGCCTCATTCTCTCGAGTTATTATACGCGCCGCCGATTCACGTCAGCAATGCGCAGTCTGCAGCCAATGAGACCCTGCAAAGGATTGCTGTTCGCTTCTGTCTGGGTTTACCGAGATACTCCCCGAACATACCAACGCTGGTTGAAGCGAGGATCAACCTTGTCGAGAACCACGGCAGAGAGCTGACACTTCGCCATATCAAGGCAAACATCCTGCCGGTCAACAGGGCCCTCTTGAACCACATTCGAAGTTGTCCTCAACTCTCGCCTTGGATCTCTCATAGAGACTTCGAAGGAATTGTGGGAACCTTAGATAGTATCTACCCGGCCCCACCACCTTACGCCTCACCGCTGAACATCAGTGAATCTATTCCGGAACTCAGAAGCAAACGCTTCAACAACCCAAGCAGTCGCCTCGGACCCTCGCAGAATACCGAATTGAGGTAGGATTTTCTAGGATGGATGCGGTATATACCGACGGCTCGGTCCCTCATAGCCGCAAATCATCCACTGCAGCAGTTTTTATACCGGAACTAAAAATGGCCAAATCAAGGAAACTGAGCTTTCACACTACATCTACCACTGCCGAACTCGCCGCGCTTTGGCTAGGTCTTGACATCCTCGACAGTATCCCTCACAGTGGAAAGGCAGTGTTCCTCACGGATTCAAGAATAGCTTTACAACTTCTCGGTAGCCTTGAAGACGCCCCACAATATGCCAGATACATTGGACACATGACAAGAAACTTAGAGTCTAAAGGTTGGCAAATAGCACACTCAATGGCTGCCATCACACGTCGGTATCTCGGGCAATGAGACAGCCGATCGTCTCGCTAACGCAGCTCACCACATTAATGTACCAACACTTGTCATACCAAAGATGTATGAGGCACGACTTATTATTCACAAAGAAATAGAGACACTACATCCGGACACGCGCGTCGTTACCGGGAAGCCACCCGCTCGCGTGCCTCCAAAGCTGTCCCGAGCCTCCGCTTCTCTACTACACAGACCTCGCACTGGTTGTGCCTTTACAGCAAAAGCCCTTCACCGTATGGACTCAACAATAAACCCGAACTGTCCATCCTGTGATGTTCCCGAGGACCAGGACCATCTCCTCTGGACCTGCCCTACTCTAGCGGACAAAAGAAAATCGTTTCTCGACGGCCTGCGGCAAGCAGGCGTAGCAAGTGCTACAACACAGGACATTCTTTTCCCCAGGTTCTGCACGCGATGTCTCGAGAACATTCACCGCACTTCTCAAGTTCTTGAGGACACCAGTTTATTTGACCGCCTTTAACCCCGGTGTCTGACATACACTGGGCGTTGGCAACACATCAGCAATCGAGTGACAAAACTGCTGACCAATTGTTCCTTTTTTTAAATTCTTTCCTCCTTTTTCTTTCTGATCCCTTTTCATCCCATTTTTTCCTCTCTTTCTTTTCAATCCATTCTCTTTCTTTACCTCTCTTCTTTCTTTAACTCTTTTCTGATCTCTCCTTTCATCCCTTCTCTTCCCCGGAACTAACTCGCCCCCACCAAAGGAGTGGCCAACATGTTCCGGCTTTCCGCTACCCTCACCACTAACTACTACTACTGTGAACCGGGCTTTAGCGTTCGTGCATACAACGACTGACACGCTCACTTTCCAAAACCGTGCGCGTTATGACGACTCCTCTGACGACGCGTCCGGCGCGGTTTCGAGAGCGTCCGCCACACGCCGACCTCCTTCTTGACAGGCGCGTTGGGCTCCAAATCTCAACCTGGTTTAACACCGACTCAGTGGACGCCGTCATGCAACATCGGGAACAACCACGTTGCCACGGCAATGCCATAGCAACGCGATTGTTTGCCCCATGAGGTTATCATTGTGTTGTCGGAATCATTATAAATTTCACCGAGACTGTCGTAAAAAATGAGGAACTTAGAAGAAGAAAATTATACAGGAAAAGGATCTTCTCAGTGACCGAGAGACTGGGGCATACTGTGGCCACGTCTACTTCTGCTATACTTCGCTCCATATACATAGGTTGCACTGACGTAATTGGATCCTCCTTTCTGAGTGGCCGAACTTCCTCGAGCGTAGCCTTTACTGTGCATATTCTACGAGCAGTACACGAGCGTCGCGAGCGAGCGTGAAACCAGTGAGCAGGCTTCATTATATTTCGTTTCACTTTATTTCAGATGCGAGTCTCAAAGCTAGAAGCGCGAGACCAGCGGTTTTTGCGTTTCCTGCCAGCTCGCGCGCTCTCGAGCAAAGTCTGAAGGCACGGAGCCTGTCGCCCGCGCTTCCAGCTTTGCCTTCGCCCGCACATAAGCTGAAACGAAGTATAACGGCAGTGGTTTTGGCCACCAGAAAGGAGGGAAGGATATGACGTCACGTGCAACCCATGTATATGAAGAATATGGTTGTCACCTTAGCCCATTATAACCTCCATGTTTTGAATACTCATTATCTGCTGCAAAGGACACGCAAAGGACATTTATTTTCTTCTATGAGCTTGTGTTAAGAGCACGATGGAAGTTTATAGTCAACGTGGGCTCAGCCACAACACCATCAAATATGACTTTCTGCGAAGGTGATACAAGGAGACGCCAGGCTCTTTAAATCAACCGGAAAATTCTGGTTTCTTAACCTATTGGCGACGTGCTCGACCGAAAGCGTCGCTGTGGTCGGCCTTCCACGATTGGCCGAACGCTGACTATGACATCAGAAAAGGATTTATCATCGATGGAAATAAGAGGAATGAAAGAACTTTAATTTTGACGGTGTTGGCAGTGTTCCTTGAGAGCGCAATGATTTCAAGCTTCCACCATGATATTTACAAACACCATCGAACTTGTTGTTCGTAAGGCAATGACGTCACAAGGGGAACCATAGGAGAGCGCCACCATAACATCTCGCCGCTAATCGCGCCACGACTTTGTGCAGCGTTGCCCACAGATGGTGCATTTTTTTTGTAAAATCTGCTAAGAGCGAACTAACGTGAGGAAAAAGTAAAGAAAGAAAAGGGCTTAGCTCCTATGGAAATGCGGCGACGCCACCGGTCTTCGAAGAACACGGCGCCGTTTCGCACGGAAGACAAGAGATGGCGCAAGCGGTCGCGACGCCAACTGCCGCCAACGAACGAGCATACGACGCCGAGAGCCGGCGTCTTTAACAGACAAGGAACGTGCAGTAAATTGTTGTTACCCGCGCCTGTTTATGTTTCTGCGACTAGTCGCCGCCTGCGGAACGCGCGCCGCTTTTGAGTCGAAAAGATCATCTGCTAAAAACGCCGGCTCTCGGCGCCGTATGCTCGTTCGTTGGCGGCGTTCGTTGCGCCATCTCTTGTCTCCCGTGCGAAACGGCGCCGTGTTGTTTGCAGACCGGTGGCGTCGCTGCGTTTCCATAGAGTCTAAGCCTTTTCTTTCTTTACTTTTTCCTCAGGTAAGTTCGCTCTTTGCAAATTTTACAAAAAAAATAGAATGCACCATCTGTGGGCAACGCTGCACAAAATCGTAGCGCGATAGGTTAAGACACCGAATTTTCCGGTCGATATAAAGAGCCTGGCGTCTCCTTGTATCACCCTGTAGAATGACCCTTATTTTTGTCGATGAAAGAGGCATAAAACCTGCAAAGACTTCACGGTGGGCGCTTGATCAATCGTTGAAGGCGACTGGTAGCAGTTTTCTGGGCACGTTGTCTCTCAAGTCTTAGCAGCACCTCTGGCGAGCAAACACTAACACTTCCCGGTCGTATTTCGGTTGTACGTCGATCATAATGTTCTCTCACGTTGCTTGCGGGCGCCAAGGGGGCAGAATTAAATTGCTCGATATAAATTTTCGAAAAATAACAAGAACAAGACAAAAGCAATAAAAGCATCCTTATCGTTTTGACAAGACACTGAATGCGCGAGCTTCACTTTTTTGTCGTTTATTTAAACATCCTTTTTTAGTCCTTTCACAAGCTCTGTTACCGCGAGTAGACAGATGCCGTCGAAAACTTGTAAAGGACCCTGACTTGCGCATAATCAAACACTACAGCGCCGCTTTATGCTCAATACAAGCACTTACATGGTCACGTCTTAAAGGGAAGCTGAAGCGGTTTTGCATTTGAGAAAGAACACCTCAATCGTCTTCATTTGTCCTGCAGAACCACGAATATTGAAAATAGTTTTTAAAAAATGCTGTGCGGAACTTTCAAAAAAGCAAAACAGAAAACCCTTCAATGTAGCGCGGAAGCCGCCTCCTTTCAAGAGCGTGACGTCATAAAAGGAGTTTTCGGAATCTCCGCTCTCGCGCATCATCAGCGCCTTCCAGAGCTGTGCCCGCGCACTCTCGCTATTTTCAAAAATTCAGAGAAAGACGTCACGAATGGTGTCAGTGTGGGGGAATATACCTGGCAAGCTCGCAATTGCACGCGCTGCCCACACGAGCGACCCGCACTTGGCGGCCAAAATATCATTTTATGACGTAACGACTGGCCGGAGATTTTTAATGCGAGAGCATTAACTGTCCCATGGAGTGAGCTGACGTCATCAGTTTGAAGGGCGAAAACGGCACCTAGTTTCCGCGATCCCAATAGGAGTGAAGTAAAGCTGATGGATTTCGCCTTCGGCTCCATTGACTGGCGCGCGTCGACGGGGCTCCCATTGGCCGCTGCGCTCGTTAGTTTCCACGATCGCTCACCCCATGGCGCTGCGTGTCCATCAACGCGCCGTTAACACAGAGCGTCCAATGTTAGCGTGCCCATGGGGACAACGCGCGCTGACCAACGACGAAAAGTACGCAGCAGACGAAAAAGGGAGCGGACGAGCGGCTCGCATGCTTTCGCATTCACAACTCATAGGAATGCTTAGGTGTACCTCGAGCTTTTTCGTCTTTTCTCGCGTTTCGTTACATCTTCCGGAGAAAATGAACAAGGTATTCAAATTCGCGGCATCAAAATACTCTAGAATCCACCTCTGACTCGTCTTTTTCTAGAACCCCTTGAGCTTTCTTTTAAGGATGTGCTACCGCCCCCTGGCCTGTATCAACAGGACTATACAGAGCGCACGTTTGTCTGCTTCTTTTGCTCGCGCTGTGATTTCTATATACGATCTCAAGCGCTCTCCGTGAAATCTTTATACTGTGCCCGCACTAGCGTGTTGTAGCGCTCTGCTAAACGCTTTTATGCTCACCAACGAAATGACAATGAAAGAATCTTCCTCCAGGGCGAGCTTCCTGCCTTCGAGAATACTTTGGTGTCTCGTCAGCCTCGAGCTTGCACTTGCCGCCAACCCTAAACACGACGAAAGGAAGCGAGCGCCACTTGGAGGTGCCCGAAAGAGAGCGCCGTTCTCATCTTTGCAGCGATTACATTGTTACGTGAGAAGTTCGATGATTGTTGGGCACGGTTACCCGCGTATTCAGCGCAGCGTTATGCGGGCGCTGTTAGCGCGATTCAATGGCCGCTTATTGAAAGCATTCACTACTAGTTTAGGCATAGCTTATCTTTATTTTGTTTAGTTTAAGGCATGATTTGCACATTTTGCGTGACACAAGATTTTGTTCCATCGTGGTTACACAGCCCAGAGGAAATCGCTCGTGTTTTTGTTTACACTCTGGCAAATTGTGTTTCAAATGGAAGAAATAGTTTTTTTTTGTTGTTATAATAATAGAACCGCGAAGAAGTTATTGGACGTGTTTATGAAGAGGTTGAAAGTGAGTGGTTGGTAAACATTCACCAAAAGCAGAATTTGACGGTTCGAAAGGTTTTGGGAGAAAACGCGCGTGCACTCCCCAAGCGCTGGCCTCTCGCTCCAAAACTTGTCGTATTAGGTCATGAATTCACGGAACGCGATCATGTTTTCTTTCAGCCAAAAACGTTCTACAACCAGACTTGTACGCAACACGTTACATGTAATGAATTACCTGTAATCGATTACATTTTACTGTAATTTTGTAACGCTTCAATTACTTCCTGTAAGGAGTAACGATCCTCGTAATTTATTCGCTTTTTTGCCGTAATTGCTTTCAAAATTGCTCATTAAACTTTTTCTCAACTCCTTTTTCTTTTTTTTCGGGGGGGGGGGGGGGAGCGGGGGGGGAGGGGTCAGATGGGCTGGAGTCACTCAACTCTAGGTAACTTTTTTTTTCTTTTTCGAAATTACTAAGCACGGGATCTGGAGGATTAGTAGGCCACTTCACTATGCTTCGTTTCCTGGATACATTTGTTTTGGTACACCGTAGACTACGTCCGGGTACAAAAAATGACCTCATCCAACCTCTTATGAGTATTGTATATAAACCAGACTTGTACACGTTACTGAAAAAAGTAACCGATTACAATTACAATTACTTCACTGTATAAAGTAACCAATTACCATTACAGCCTCAAAAAAGTAATGGAAAAATACTGTAAAGTAATCGCTTACTTCTCACGTTACTTTTCACAGAACTTTTTTATTACGGTAGCATATTCCTTGTAATCTCGATCTCAGGTGCTCAAAAAAAAAAAAAGCTTTCACCATTTCTTTTTTTAGAGCTGAGTGAGTGACGCCAGCACACCCAATCCCTCTCGGGAAAAAAATAAAATAAAAAACGCTGTTTATATACAATACTCAGAAGAGGCTGTATAATGTTTTTTTTATACTCGGACGAAGTCTACGGTGTACCAAAACAAATGTACCCAGGAAACGAAGCATAGTGACGTGGCCTACTAATCCTCCAGGTCCTGTGCTTAGCATTTCAGAAAAAGGAACACAAAAAAACCGTTACCCAGAGTTGAGTGACTCCAGCACATCTAACCCTCCCCCTCACCCCCCCCCTCCCCGTTCCCACCCCCGAGAAAAGAGAAGAAAGGAGTTGAGAAAAATTGTAATGAGTAATTTTTTAATCGATTACAGCAAAAAAAGCAATTCAATCACAAGGATCCTACTCCTTACAGGAAGTAATTGAAGCGTTAGAAAATTACAGTAAAATGTAATCGATTACAGGTAATCTATTACTTGTAACGCGTTACGTACAAGTCTAATATATTAGCGTTTTTTATTTTATTTTATTTTTCAGGAGAGGGATTGGTGTAGTTGGCGTCACTCACTCAGCTCAAAAAAAACAAAAAACGGTCACAGCGTTTTTTTTAGGAAAAACTGAGATTGAGTTTCAAGAATTATGCTACCGTAATAAAAAAGTTGTATGAAAAGTAACTTGGGAAGTAATCGATTACTTTAGAGTAATTTTTCTATTACTTTTTTGACGCTGTAATTGTAATCGTAATCGGTTACTTTTTACAGTGAAGTAATTATTATTGTGATCGGTTACTATTTTCAGTAACGTGTACAAGTCTGTCTACAACCCTGATTTAATACAAAAGTAGACTATAACACACTGAAACATTCACATAGAAACTGTTAGACTACACACGGACGAAGTGAACACGACACGAACGCTGACTAACAATTAACTAGTTTTATTTTTTTAAACATGCATGCACGACCCTTTACTTGGGATGGAATTGCACCTGCGCAACAATTTACTCAGTGCCATGGGTTCTACACAGCCAGTGCGTAATCCCCAATCTAAAAATTCCATCCCACTATCTAAAAATGTCCAAGAAGCCTGACTCTTGGAGGTTGATTCCTTCTTTTTTCTTCTATAAGCTTGGAATATATCTCGAGCTGTTTTGTTTTCATGTTTGTACAACACGACAGCTTTTAGTACGCCATCACTCTGCTTACGAACGAGCCCGCTTTGACATTTGTGGGCATTGTACGTACGCAGAAACAAAAAGCGGTAGGAGTGAACTATCTGCGCATGCGGAGTGCCGACAACAGCGCCACCGCAATGGCCTGACGTCTCGGAGTTGAGCTGGCCTATATTACAGACGCAGATTCGGCAATCGAATGCCAGGTCAGAGCAAGCGGTTTCTACGACAGAAGCGCGCTTCTCTATCGCGATACAACTTTTGGCACGACAAATCTTCATAGCTTTCGAAAAGACGCGTCATTTTCTGTGTCCCTGCGTTTATTATGGGAGCGGCTATTTGCTACTCCAGCCCGCCGCTCGCCCTCTCGCGGACGAACGAGAACCAGAAGGGTGGGGACGGCGGTGGCGGCGCGGAGACGATGGCAAGCACTGTTGGCCTCGGTCAATACCACCTAGAAGACAAGGCCTGCGCATGACGTTTCCTTAGTAGATCCCCGACCCGCCCCAAGCGGCAAACACCCCTAAGCTCGACGAGAGTATGGGCCGTGTCCCAACCACGTCGCATTCACTGGCGGTCACAGCTGTGCGCGCGACTCGCTGAGCGCGAGCTGATAGCGAGCTTCCATTAATTTGCAACGCGCATTCGAGCACTCCTCGGCCGGGAGCGCGAGCTATCACGCGCTCGTGGCTTTGAGACGTGCATTTCTAGCGCGTGCGCTCCTTCGTGGAAGAACGCTTCAAATCAGCGACCCGGAGTATAGACCTTTCCAAAAAAGAGCGTGTGGTCGGTGCCATCTTGACTGTTTGTGCGTATGGCGCGTGCTTTCCTCGCTTTCCGAAGTGACGAACACGCACGTGCGGAGCTGTGAAGACCGCACGCGGGACTGTGATTTTGTAAACATTAAAAAAGTCTATAAACAGCGCCCTTAAAATGGCGTCCAGTGCCAGCGTCCAGCGAAGGGCTTTGCAGCCCTTCGCACAGCAGTAAGACATTTTCACTCATGCATTTGACGCCCCACGTGAACGTCTGACTTCATTTTATGCTATAGCAACCTACACTCGGCGTGAGCATCTGTTTCATTATCTGCTACACAGACAACTGAAGCAGGCTATGGAGCAGACGATGTCGCAGACGACGTAGCAGACGATGGTGCTCATCCGGGCTAGCTAGGGGCGCTCAGGGGATCTACTAGTGATGACGTTTAGAGGAGGAAACGAGCAGGCCTTGTGTTCTAGGTGGTATTGCCTCGGTGCCTTGGTGCTGCTATATTACGGCATGGCCCTGGTCTACGTGTTCGTGCGTGAATCAGTTTTAACAAAAAAGTGAGCGTGTTAAATTGGGAATTCTTTTGTTCCGCCTCACAACAGTGTTGCACGAAAGGACCGTGATATCTACTTTCACTAGCGACGTTTCATATACCGCATACGCTGCGGATTTCAAGTCTTTAGGTTGCCAGCTCAATTTGTGCTCAACGTGACGGCAAACGCTGCCTCTTGTAGTGTGGAGCTCTAAGCGCAAGCTCTACGAAGAGTTTATTCTTTGCCCTAAGTAAGAGAAAATTCGTCGCACAACGGTATGTCGAACACTAGACATCGGGAATGTATTCGGGTTGTCAGGTCGTTACAAGAAACAATGCCATTTGCTTCAAGCACTTTTAACAGCCAGAATATTCGTACTTGCTTTCAAGAAATTGCAAAGGCAAATGATGAAATGGTCCAAGAATTTTAAGCGCGTTTCTGCTAGGTCGCAACGTTCTTCAATAACACTGTTCAAAAATGTGCGGTATAATAAAATATCGCCTTTTGATAGAGCAATAAATAAAACTCCTAAACACGCTGATGGTGTTAATAGGCAGTTTTAGCAGAGCGTTACCGCAGGCTACCGTGAGCACGGTAACGCTCCTGGCGCGCGCTGAAAATTATGCTTCAAAATCGCAGCGCGAATTTCCAGTTAAAATGCCTCACCCTACGGTAGCCTGCGGTCACGCTATCCTAAAACGTCCAATCAATAACTACAGCGCATTATGATGACGGGTTACAGTGCACTAAAACCGTGAATGTGAGCAGTGCGGTGTTAGGGTGTGGCGCGAAGAGATTAATACTATGAACGCTGCTCTTCCGGAGCTTGAGGGTCTTCTGCGCAGCCCATAGAGCACTATGACAGGCAGAGCGCAAACACTGATATCTTCAGCACACTGGAAAATATTTTGCCAAAGACCTGGCCGGTGCCCAAAACACGATCACCCTCCAAATCTCCGCAAGTTGAGGTTTCCTCAACCTTAAAATATCAGCACGCTCGTTTTCCGAACGCACATCAACACCTTCGCCACCAGTAAAATGCTCCTTGCCCTGACCGCTGACCAGCGCCAGCGGTCAGGGCGCTCTGACAAGCATCAGCGAGCAGGCACACGGGAAATCCTGGCAAATCTATCCCCGTCTCTTCCGCCATGTTGGGACAACCGCCTCGCCACCTATAGGGCGTTGGAGTTGCGATTATGTTTTACTTTATGTCATTTCGAGCAGCGGTGGCGCTTTGGCAATCACGTTCGCCCGTTATCACCCACCTAACCACTTTAGAAACTAGGATGTGAAGTACGAGTAAACCGTTGCTTAGTGACAATCAGGCAGAAATGTGTATATATTTTAGAAAAAGTAAAGGCTGCTTGGTGTGATCCCTTATTTAGAAGGAAGGTATAATGTAAAGGAGACAGGCTGGGCTCGGGCTTACCTTAATACTAAGCAGCTCGGGTCGGATTTGGGCAGGAATACGTTTTGTCCGGGTCGAGCTCGTGCCCACGTTTCAAAAGAACCGGGGAAAAGGTTCGTTTATCGGTTGGGGTTCGGGCCTACTAGCAAAAGACCACTCGCGGTCGGGCCGGGTGGGTTCGGCCTCGAGAGTCCGGCTCGAACACAACTGTCCGTCATGCAAACCCACTGGCGAAGCTACGTTGACCGAAGCCATTGAGCGCCCTGTAAGCATGCTTCTCAGCATCTTGATAGTGCTTGCGGGAAAGTTTCCTACGACGTCACGGGAGCTGTCGCGCTGAAATCTGCAGAATCAAGAATTCCTCAACTCCTAATGTCCTGGGCGAGTAGTTGTACAGATATGACCAATGGATGGGAAAATGATTTTGTTTTTGTATTGTTGGCAGCGAGGCGTGGGTAATTCTACTATTCATGTACCTTCGGCACTATCGTTAGATTGCAGTAGCAACTTGTGTTCGGCTCCGCCCCTCCCCGAAAACGCTGTGAAAGAAACAGTATTTAAAATCTTCCGCATCTTGAACAATGCGTGCGATGCACACGGTGAAAAGGTGTGGATTGTCGGCCACACCCGTCGACGTAATCGCGGATTCGGAAGACCCAAGGAGGCACACACCGTTTTCGGGGATCGAACGGACGACCTCTTGGTTAGAGCCAACGCTTCGTCGAAGCAAGTTTTAGCTTAGCATCACGGTAACGCCTTTACCATTATTAGCCCATAAGAACCTAGCTGGGATCATTCCTTGGAGTAAAATAAATGCAGCGCACAAAAAGACGTGGACTCATGTAGACCGATATGGGGACAAGACGAGCTCTGATTGACAACTGAATATCTATTAAAAACATAAAAAAGCTAGACAAATAATGCCACAGAGACAAAAATAATAAAACTCGACAGTCAACAAATTACATGAGCCACTAACCACCATGTGGCAATAATATCATCTTTTTTTTTTTATTGAGGTATATTGATATCTGACTGAGGCAATTCTCGGCGCCTTCTTTCTTCATCGCATACGCTTCATGTACTTCTCATGCTGCGTTTTCACGGCCCTTTTTAGTGATATTAGCATCTTGGAAGGGCAGCAAAGTGAATCCTTACAGTGAAGGTGTAGGTGTCACACTGTCGTTAAACGTAGAGACAGGTCATGCTCGCGCATTCTTTGATTCAGGCGCTACCCTGTCCGACCGATATTTTGCACTTCTCTCTTCGGTGATGTTTTACGGCGTATCTATTTATGCAGTGATGAACCAACCCCCTGGCTCACGACTTTAGTTCCACAGGTATAATGTATTAAGGAACAAGTAATGTATATCTTAAATGTTTTTAGTTTTTTTTTTTTTGCTTTTTTGCGGAACACAACGATATCTGGTGAAAAATCGATCGATTTCTGTTTGCTCAAACATTTTCTTCGAACAACTTCACCAATCCAGATTCACCATGTCCGTAAAGCCCAAGTCACCACTGCTCATGCATCATACAAAAAAAACAGTCTTGAAACCCGAGTCACCGCTATGTCCATGGTTCGAATGCCGCGTGCCAAGTGTTCTTCTTGAACTCATTACCATGAGGCACTCGAGGCACGAATCTCGCGCTGACTCGCGTTCGAATCTGCATGCAGACTGTTTTTTGTATAGTCAATCACCAGTCTGACCTGACTTTACGATATTATGGTAACGCCATGCTAAAATGTCATATGTAATCTGGCGCATTATTCTCGACTGCAGCGACATATAGGGATTGCCGCAATCGGCCAAATATGGCGGTCTAAAAGAAGTCGTGCAGTGCCATGTGTCACCTCAAAGTACAACGCTCGGGTTTCAGCAGGCAAGCATTAGGCTCAGAATGGTTCGCCCCGATTTTTACTGGCTACTTTTCGAACCTGCGGTGATGCCTTGGCGTAGGCGAGCTTCCAGAGTCTCAACTTTCTTCGTGGAAGTAATGAAATGACTGCGGTGCAGGTAAAAGTTGATAAACAAACGATCTCTGGTTCACCCTGTAGCTTAAGTTGCCTTCCGAGCGGCCTCGGCAACAAGCTGATACGAGAGTACGAACACAATCACCGGGACAACTGTTTTCCATCACGGAAGCCACGAAGGACGAGTAGAAATGGCGAAAGTACCTCAATGTTTTAGATAGCGTCCGTTTTGCTGGAGAATGGTCACCAAGAGGATGAGAAACGTGTCTATTTGAAAGAACCTCCAGCCGGCGCTCCATACACTTTGCCTTGGCTGCTCGCGCATGCACCGAGTGCACGTGGCGCCGAAGGCTTGTCAAAGGCAAGAAGCGAAGACGCGTCGATCGAGGAAATCTGCGGGGGCTGAATCTGAAACCGCCGACGTCCGGGATAACAGACTGACTCTCCGAGGCGAACAGTGCGCGGACCATTGCGAGGTTGGAATTCCCTCTTTTTCAAAGTCGGAACCCTCGCTCTGTATGCTAACGCATTTCGGTGAGATTTCGAGCACTCATTTTTTTCCCAAAAGCTTCTACGGCCAATTGGCAGTATTGTGACATCCGATATTTCTGACACTTGGGCTTTTGTGTCGTCTTTCGTTGCCAGCATCGGGTTCGCGTTGGATGCATGAAAGGGACGGCACGCAGCAGTTGGAAACGCCTTTCAAGCACCATAGCTCGTCGACCCGTCCGGATCTCGGCGCCGCGTTGCGGGCGATGAGGGCCTCCGGTGTCGGCCGAGTGCTCAGAGTGCGTCTGAGTGCTCCGACATACCGGCAGACACCGATGGCTGCGGCTGTTGCGGCCGGTCATTAGGTTCGCATTAGAGCGCGGGCTTGCGCCGACGGGACGCCGCGCTGCTAATGAACGCCCAGCGGCGCTTTCCGGGCCGCTGTTGGCGGTAGGTGTGCGCACCGCCGCCCGCCTTTAATTATTACGGTCCTCGTGACTCCGCGCATCCTGGGACGGAGTAGTGTTTCGCGCGGAGTCCTGGGCTGCCGTGGGCCGACTCACCGCTGTGCTCCGCAGCTGGCACGTGCCTTCTGGTTTACGCCTGGGTGCGGTGCATGGGCCTGCTCCAGCTGTGACGTGAGCCTTGATCGCGGCTCTGCGAAAAACTCTCGGCACGGGTTTACTACGCTTTTCTTTAATTACGCGTTCCTCGATTATGCGCGCGTGTTCTACGCTTGACATTTTGCCTGTATAATTGTTATATATTACAAATGCATATTTTCTTTATCGAGGTTGGAGGGTTACGGCTACTTTGGGCAAACGATAGAATTTCGTTTGTAAGACAAGGGTTTCTGAGACTTAGAGTCACGTTGAGCGAGAATGACTTTGTCCAAAACGCGGCGGAGACACGTTTTTTTTTTCTAATTTTTTTGCATAGCGGCACCAACAGCTGTCGGGAAACATGTTCTTGCTCGACAACCATTTTCGCCGACTATGTCGAGTGCTTCCGGACAGCGCCATGTCACACCGCGTTGATTACGCGGCGTACACGACGACACTCCAGCATTTCTTTTGTGACTTTATTGTGCTCGATTGATCCACACTGTTCATAGGCGTCTATAAGGCGGTAGGAGCGCCGACATTTTACAACGAGACAGCCCCCAGCTGCGAAATAACATAGATAAATTGACGTGTGAAATATTTTACACACCTGACTTTATCAAAGGACATTTTATTTGCTGATGAAATAGCCTGCCTGACAAGGGAGGCGATATTTCTAATATTGTCTTTTTCACAGTGTATGACGAGTTTCTGGTTGGGTTCCAATTTTATCGCAAAATTTTCTAGGCGTCCAAAGGAACTAAAGTCGTTTTGGCGCAGTATTCTGCTGAGCCGAACTGAAGTTGTTAAGAAACTATAGTTAAGAGTTCGGTCGACATTATAAGCAGGAAAATAAATAGTTTTCAACGCCGTCTATTTTAAGTTTCTTCCTTTATTTCGATAGCTTTATTGAACAACACCTACCCCCCCCCTTCCCCCCAGGTAGCGTAGCAATTGTAGACGTCCGGCAGTGGTCATTCTTAAAGGGATTCACCCCCGATTTATTTATAGCGTTTTTCTCATAGCGGGTGCTGGTATTTTCCGGAACAAAACCAGTTGCTTCCAGCTGCGCATGTAGCTCGGGCACTCGGGGTTAGCTCGGGCCACGGGCTGTTCGCGCCGATCTAGGCGAGCTAGGTTTCGTTCGCCTGACGTCCACCACTACCGGCAGTTCTTCGACTGGCTTCGATTTCCGACTGACTCCGGTGTTTGCACCACATTCGAACCATTCGAACGTATTTTATGAACACGTTGTTTGCTGGCCGCGTTGTGCGTTGGTAATGCACTCCGGATGTCAGCGTTTGCAGTTGCGTCATTTGGGTGCGGATGAAGTCGCTCATGCAACTTGACGCCTTGTTATCATGTATCGGCTTCTGGCGGCGTTGGCACCAAACGTAAAGGTTGGTGCCGAGAGATACGCGGCAGCATGTTGTAATAAACATTTGCAGCGCGAAGTTCTCTGCCAAACTTTGCTCCACAGAATAGACCAATCTCACCGGGCAGCTCGGCTACGCCACGCTGCCGCAATGCATCGAGGGAACAATAGGCTTTTTGCACGTGCAACAGCCTCGCTGGAGCTTTGCACGTGCAGAGCACGAGACTGGAGCAGTCGACTCGGGCAGTGCCTCCTGGGAACCAAATTAAGTCATGGCGGCTTCACGCATGCGCCGAACGTTTACTGGGATAGGTCTATTCAGCCTTTAAGGCCCGTTCACACTCTGCGACTGAGTAAGACCGAGAGATACCAGACCGGTTTTAAGCCTCTTGCGACGTCTTAGAACCTGATGCGCTGCAGCGGAGCTGGTCCTAAGACATCCCAAGAGGCTTAAAACCGGTCTGGTCTCTCTCGGTCTTACTCGGTTGCAAGAGTGTGAACGGGCCTTTAGACCGGAGCCTGTATGAGTAGAGTCAGATAATGCAGGAGCCACGGTCACAGGTAGTAAAGGGCTTCTGACCGTGGTTCCCTTTTAAGTGCTTCTACTACGGCGCCTGCTTTGCTCGCTTTCGGAATCGATGGACATGCGTGTGATGAGCTGCAAAGATGGCATGCTAATGGAGATTTCGTGTGGTTAATCGCCGGCGTCTTCTTGCCGGCAGCACCGGCAACGGGTTCGGTGGAGAGCGCACCACGTGACTCCCTCCACCCGAACACAAAGCGCCGCGGTAACTTTCGTTTTCGTTTGGCTGGTTTGCGCGTCGGCTTTGTTGACTACTTCTATTTTTTTCATGGTACAATAGGAACGCGGTTTGCATCAGCAACATATATTCGAACTCTGAGATGTCGGTAGGTACAAATGGCATCACAATATTTTTTTTCATATTGCCATTACGACAGTCCGCACAGCTTACAGGATCTTAAATTATAAACCTAATACGAGAGCAGATCACTAAATATGTGCGGAGCACATGCGTCTAATTTTACTATATTCTGCTTTAATTTTCGCTGAATTGTTGCTATCTTACGAGGCTCCCCCAGAAAGCGTACCAGGGTCGCTCTTTATATTACATTTTCTTGATATTCGGGAGTTTTAGGAAACCATCTCTGTGCATCCGATACGGTACGGTGGGCCCTCTGGTACGAACTGCACATGCGCTGCCACATAAGACTCGCACATGCGCAGTTGGTACCGGAGGGCCTATCGCTACCATATCAGGTGTGCAAAAACGGTTCCCTACAACTTACTATCACCTATTTCTGGAATTACCAGTCTTTGCATTGTGCCCACCCCTTTGTGCGCGTTCAAGTGTCGAGTTACGGCACTATACTCTGTTTCACCTTATCATGTACCGCAGGAAAGGCTACAAGCGCGAGCTCCTTGCTCTGGGGCACATCTCGGCGGCACAAGCTCTCGTGACTTAAGAGCGGCTGCCAACGCTTTGAGCTCGCGCTTCTAGCCTTCGCTGCGGTACAACATAAGGTGAAACGAAGTATATCGATAAATTTTTTTACAGCGGTGTAATACGACGCTGTGTCCGAGAACAAATTGACCTTGCGCGAGCTTCCTTTAAAATATTTTATATTTATCTTCGTTCTGTTTGCTATTCTTTCTCGGAGCACAAATGGGTGTCTGTCTTAATGGCTTCGTTTTCTACTCGAACCCGCTGTTGACGAGCATTGTTTCGTATGATTCCCTTTCCTGATTCGGATATGACGATACCAGATAGGGTCTGGCAGAGAAGCTGCCCGACCACTTGGAGCTCGGGCAAAACTTGTGCCGGTAAATTGCCGGCACACGCCTGAGAAGCGCCACCTGAACGGCGCGCACTTGCCGGCCTTTGACCACGCGAAGGCCCTTGCCGAAGATATGGCAATATATTTTGCCGGGAAATTACCACCCAATTCAGCCTTTAGCTTACCAGAAAAGTGTCTGTTGCACCGCGCGAAAAGCAAATGTGCCGCCAGGCGACGTTTTCGGTTCTTCGCCGCATATTCGCGTCATACATTTCAACTGGCCCGGCGGCACGTCCGTCTTGCGCGGTGCAAGAGCCACTCTTCTGACGCCAGGTGCATAGCGAACGCCCTCCTGGCCCACCCGTGAACGCCGCTTCGCGGCGGCCGACCATTCGCTAAAGTGTTTTTCGGTGAGAAGTCGGTGTTCGCTAAAACGTCGTTCGACAAACTGAGTGCCACCCCTTCCTACTTTTGTGTTGGTGGTGTTTATTTTGAGTTTGGGACTATATGAACAGGTGGACTGAATAAAGGTCGTCCACTCTATTTTTGTCCCTTCTACCTCTTGATGTCTCTCTTCTACCCTAGTCTGAGGCTAATTAAACATGGTTAATATTTTCTGTTTCTAAAGCGATGCGATACCAGTCATTAATGTTAGTTCTATTCTGGACCGGTATTGCCCTTTAAAGTTTTTTCATGAGTTTTTTTCTCTTCTGGCGAGTGACACTCGGAGCTTGCGGTTTATTTGATGAATAGAATGTTTACATCGCTACGGCAGAACGCTTAGACAGCACACTCAGGGGTTATCCAACTTCTCGGTTCTTAGTGACTGACTGACAGCTCAGTTGGATTTTAATCCTGATCGCTGCAATGCGCGAACTCAATCTGGAAAGAACGCATTACGCCTTAATTGAAAAGTACGTCGCCGAAACGTTTGTATCATCGCAATCGGCGAGTCGTGCTTGCTAACAATCCACGTGCTCATAATAAAATAATCCTGATCAAACAAAACAAAACAAAAACAAAAACGGAAAGCAACAACAAAAACTAAAACCACTAGTTTTTTTGTTTTTTTCTCACCTTTTGTATGTAGTAGCTTAACGGGTGTCTTCTCACTCTACTTATCAGCCTGAAACTTCTTGTTTGCCTCCTTGCCCTCCGTCGACTCGAAGCCCGCCCAGCCGACTTTTCCTTCCTGCCGACGCCAAGCGACCTGCTTGGTGGCGAGATTTTTACTTTCGCTTCCCATTTAGTGGGCGCCTCGACTCTCCCTCCTGTCTCTGGCGCGTCAGAGAGGAAAGTCGGGAGCGGCTCCTCTTCAGCGGGCTTTTCTTTCTCCGATGGCTCGATAGCTCCGAGGTGGGCGCGTGCCTGCAGGGGGAGGGCTGCCGAGGGAACTCGGCCCACGTTACCCGCGTCCTTGATTACCCCGCATGTCTCCTGAAGAACCGGGAGGCAAAGAGAGGGAAGGCACGGAGGGCCTCATTCCAGCGCCGATGGGACGAGGAGACGCGTCGGGGCTCTTTCGGGATCGCAAACCGAAAGCATCACAAAACTAACCCGAAAAGAAAACACAAAAAAAACAAAACAACAACATGGAGCTCACATTTACTGCAGGGAGTTTAAGACTTTCCACCGGCGTACACCAAAACGGAATTATTTGAGCCGGAACGCGGCGGCACGTGTAACAGGACAACTGCAGTGGGTGGCAGCACACGCTCCTTCTCGAGTGCGATCTGTCTATCTTTGTTGAGACTGGGTCGCACGCGCAGCTTGTGGAAGGCAACGAGCACGGGCTGGGGGCGGACCATCGACTGGGTTCTTAACACGGATGTGTGGTTCTTAACCACCGACTACAGGCAACATTTATTGAAGACCCTGCAGATATAATTAGCAGCAGAAGGGCTTCTCCATACTACGCTTCACACTTAGTGTTAACAAGCAAAGTTTGAGAAGCTTGTCTGTCAGCTTTCTTCGGCCCCTTCTAGTTTATCCTCAAGTGACCTTCATAGTCTCCAGGTTTAAACATTACGATTAATACGCACCAGCTCGTCTGCACACTGACCAGTGTTTCGATGTTAGAATTGATATTATAACATGGTGTTTTTCTTTCAATGTTCGAAAGCATTTTATATCTATAAATCCACATTAAGTAGCTTTTTTGTGCGTTTTTACTTTCTTATGCTGATGTGCTACTGAGCTCTTCAGGTGGATGGGGCCTAGACAGGCGAAGTTCGTTGCCATTTTGCCCCATTTTCCAAGAGGTTTGTCTGAATAAAACGGTTTTTGATTTTCATTTGACTTCTTCCTTCAGCAAGCAGCACCTCCAGTCCCCAGTTATTTCATAAACAACATTGCAGTAGATTACTCACTTCTTCACGTAAATCCTTTCTATGTGTTTCGCGGGTATCATCACTCAAAGTCGGGAGATCGGTCACCCAGTGTGTCAGTGCACAGCAGCTCGGAGCATGTGGAGCGAAATCCGCGCTACAAAACCCAGGTATCCTTGGTTCCATCCCTACACTTGCCCGTTTAGATCTGGATGAGCATTGTAACGGTGAGCTGTCGTGTATCACTACTGCGTGATGCACGTTAAAGACCCCAAGCTAGCGGTGGTACTGCACTGGCTAAATGGTTCATTCACCGCCGAGACACCAGACGACCATTGGGGCTGACTAACTTCCGGCTGTATTTGTGTCGTGCGTAAACATACACATGACACAAACTTCACCTGGCGTTTAGCAAAACAGCTTGCTTTCCAGACACCTGTATTTTTTGTAGAATGGTATTACTTAGATGAAAATACTTTGCAATGTGAAATGTGTTGCTGACAGGGACAAATAAAAACCGATCATCAGTGGTCCAAAGGCCATAATTACTTTAAAAAAGTTTCTCACTTCCAGCAGCTTGCAAACATGAATCTAGGGTTTTCGTGATACTGAAGGTTCAGCAGCTCGCCTTCATGATTACTGTTATGTCTATAACTTTAATTTTGAATACACGCAACGGAATATCCGACTGAGTGAAATTCATTTATGTGTAACTGAGTTTGTTGTTCATTAATGGCCGTGGAGAAACCTTGGTGCTGGAGTGGTACCAGTAATATTTCTAGGGGCACCAAACTTTATGCAAACGCTTGCGGCCAGTGCCCGGTGTCAGCTACTTTGTGGTACGTTGTCAAGGCTAGCGTAGCTTCCACAGTGCTGCAGCCCCGCGCTGCTGCGAGAGCATGTGAAGCACGGGACAGCGTTCGAACACTGCTAAGCTACACGAGTATTGACGACGTAGCGCAAAATAGTTGACGCCAAGTATTGGCGGCTTCTGCGAAATCGACGGCATGTAGCGGACAGATTAGAAGCCGTCACGGCAAGTTCATTGGCCAGCTTCCTCGAGCAAATCAGATATTCAGAACGTCTAGGGTAGGGGTCAAAATAAGAAGCCGTGAAAGTAGCTTAAAAAATAGGTGATGAAAATCACCAATAGCGCACTATCGTCCGAGTGGAACCACTTGCAGCTCAAGTGGTAAGTACACTTGAATCCCAGGGGGTACCATTTTGAACCCTAACGGAACCATTTGCGGCCCCAATTGCTCCATTGGCATCCTAAATGGTACCGCTTGCAGCTCAAGTAGTTCAACTTGCAGAGTAAATTGTACCATTTTCAGCTCAAATGGTACACCATTTCAGTTTAAGTGGTACCACTTGGGGGTTGAGTAGTGCCACTTGCATTTCGAGTAGTACCACTTTCAGTCCCGGTGGTGCCACTTGCGGCTTGAGTAGTACCATTTCCAGCCAAAGTAATACCACTTGCAGCTCAAATTGTTCCACTTGCTGCCCAAATGGTACCATTTGAAACCCATATTATGGTACTAATTGCAGGTTCAGTAGCACCGTATTTTTCGGTGTATAGTCCGCGGACAATACATGTTTAAAGGTCAATATTTTGTGCTGTGCGGACTATACGCAAGTGCGGACTATACGCGACCTGTTTTACCTAAATGTATATATTTTATGTCGTGCAGACTATACACAAGGTCTTTTTTGTCCGGACTTTTGTTTTCTGTTTCAACGGAACAATGAAAAAATGTCATACTGGCACTGTGTTTCCCTCGCACTCAGTCAAAATTGGAGCCTGCGGACTAACACCGGGTGCGGAATATCTAAGGTAAAACTTTTCTTTTTTTATTTAAAATCGGTTCCTGCGGGCTATATACCGGGTGCGGACTATTGTCCGGAACATACGGTACAACTTGCAGCTCACGTAGTACCCCTTACAGCTCGAATTGCTCCACTTGCAGTCGAAGTGATACCATGCCACAATGGTTCCACTTGCAGCCGAAATTGTTATACTCCCAGTCCCCGTGGAAACACTTACAATCCAGGTGGTACAACTTACAATGTTAGTAGTTCCACTTGAAAGCGAGTGGTACCACTTACAATGTTAGTAGTTCCACTTGAAAGCAAGTAATACCACTTAGGATACCACTTCCCATTTTCGCTTGGGAGACATTGGTATTTATCAACGTTCATCAGCGCGGTAGATGGACAGTGGGCAGTTATTTCATCGCTTTCCCGAAAAGGGCTAATCCTCTAGAAGTTCGCTTACGCGCCGCAGGTTTCGAAAGTAGAAATAAAAATTTATCTAAACCATTTTCAAGCCAATGCTTGCCTGCTTGAGCGTTGTGCGTTGAGCTGGCATATGGCACGGCACGATTTGTTTTCGGCCGCAATATTTTGACGAGTGTGGCGACTCCTAAGGTGCCAGGAGTTGCGAATATACTGCGGAATAATATAGCGAATATATGAACAATGGTACTCTGGTTACTGCGAAAATGACCAAGAGCGCGCTTTGCGAGTGACCGTGGCGCGGACCGGTGCGAGCTAGGCCGGTAGTTAGGCCAGAGTAAATCAGGTCTTTGAAAATGATGCCGAAAACGCTGCTGCTTACGACGAGATCCGTTAGCATTTAGTGCAGGGGTTGCGGCCTAGCGAAGGATTGGAATTCCGCCCTCGCAACGGGCCACATACGGAGAGTAAGTCTGTTCTATCGGGTGTCTGCTTACCTTGATCGCCGTCCACGCTTCGCATACTGTTGTCTTCGAAGAGTCAATTTTTCCCCCGGGGTGTCGGCGGTTTCGAGCGAACGGCATCGTCGCTGCGCCTCGATCTTACGTTGTCACGTACGCTGGGCATACTGGGGAAATGGAACCATGTGCTTCCGCCCAGATGCCATCGTAAAGCGTGCTTCACATGCTGCGATTCCACGACCAATATCGCTGCCACTAGCGGCGCGGCGGCATGGTTTGCAAGGTTTTCTTTCCCATGAATGTTTTCTGCCGCTGCGATGCCGAATGTTGCTTGCAGCAAACGCGCCAATTGGGTTTGTGTTGCTTGCAGTAAAAACCTCGCTGCTTTATTTGTCGTTTCTACTTTTGATTTTATTTCATTCAAACAAAACAGCGTATTAAACACCAAAAACGCAATTTTTTGTTTGCCCGCTAACTTTAGCGGGAAACGTCCCATAATGCAGCGCGCGCGCTTACGCCGACGGCGATGGCGACGCCACTGCACCCGGAAACGGGCGCCTAAGAGCTGCGCTCTAAACAGCATTTTTAATTATCTTTTGTTGAGCGCTTTTTTTTTTTTAAGCACGTTGCCTCAAACGTATTTGAGTTATTCCCAAAGGAATGCGAATACTCACAGTTTGGGATACAAAAGAGAGGATGAAAGAGGGAATCGACATCAGAGAGAGTCTTCACGGCAAACAGACACACAGCCTGAACCCCTTCAAGACTGAACACACCACGAAAGCAGAAAATAGGACCATCAAAAAGGACCCAACACGAGAAACCAGATAGGCTGCGTACAACATTCTCTGCATGTTGTCTGCTAGAAACGTGGAAATGCCGTCCTATGCGCAGGCATTCGCGCAGCTTTTCTACTGTCATGTAATCCCCCCACCGCGATCTGAACGGCCGGAAAGGACGCTATCACTCCGTGTAGCGTCCTCGTTACACGGAGTGGTAGCCCGTGTAGTATTTATGCTTTCTAGCATTGGTGACATAAGCAAGCTTGACGGGCTTGCAAACACGGAGCTACCGGAAGTCGCTTGGGACGCAAGAGGCAGTTCATGTTTGTAAACAGCAAAAGGGTATATAGTCGCAATTTTGGATCATGCAATGAGAAGTCTCTATTTTACCTCGTTATGTTTGGCGGGCCGATCCAAATTCGTTGGTTACGGGTAGCTTTATAGTGACGTTTCTTGAATACCGAAATTGTGGTACCCACACACCAGCGAAACAAACGCACATCTTCGCGCCGCCGTCACATGCGACGCCGGTGCTTTGCTGCATTGAAAAAGAAATCTCCTGTTTTTAAATACGCAAGAGCAACAATGTCATTGTAAGATATCTGTGTAGATAAACATGGTTGATAAGTGGATTGCTTGCACGGCGGCAAAGACGCTTAAGTTGGCGAGAAACGCTTTCAGAACATTGAAGCTCCACAGCGATCTGGTGCGCCTGGTGCAGAACGATCCTTTGGAAGCTTCCAAGATTTGAACGAACAAAAATGGCGATTGCCATGGCAACTAAGACCGACCAGCCAATCATCTTGCAAGGTTTGGGCGTCTATATGTTAGTATCTATTTGTGTCCGGCTAGCAGGCAGGGAAGGCAATAACGCTACTTTTATCAGGATCCAGTCCCGTCCAAACCTCGGCCGTGCCAACAAAAGAAGGCTGCATGCACCAGGGCAATGAACGCGCATTTAAAAGCATCTCTTGCGGTGACATTTTGGTAGAGGTCAGGTTGCTGCCCCCTTCACTCAGCCGCTACCGCGCTTCTCTCACGTTTGCGGCGGCTTGTGACTCCTGGAATCTCAAAAGTTCAATTGGCCGGCACACCACCTCTCCGGGTCGGTTACGTCTCCGGCCGACCCGCTCAACTTCGCTGGCTGTGAACCACCGGAGCTACAAACGAGTCAGTGTTCACAATGCCTGGGACAAGTCCGCCAAACTGGCCGACGTCGTTTTCTAGCTTTTTGACGCCGCCGCGGCATGCGTCGACAATCTTCAACATGAATAGAATGCAATAGAATGAAAAAAAAATGACAGAAAGAATAGCACACTTAGGACAAAGGAACAACGGACACTTCTGGTTTCAACTGTTAACAATGCTTGAAACAAGAAGAGGAGTACAGTGAATCTCCTAGCGAAATATTTTTGAACCCACCCGTCCCAAGAATCATGAAAAAACGGAGAAAAAGAAAGCGAGTGAGGGGAGAAATATCGTAAAAACAGGATAAACAAGGACTAAACAAATAGTCACAGATAAATTGCATTGTCGGATGGAAGATGAAATGCAATTATGCCAACTCCGGAGTAAGGAATTCAATTTCATCTTTAGTTAATACGATTGAAGGCTTCGAAATATTATTATGAACTAAGTTCATGCTGAAGGATTCTATAATGTTTCCGAGAAACCTGTTATTGTGCGCATAGAATTATTACAATAAATGCTAGAGGCTCAGCTGGCGCTGGTGTTTACGGGACATCCGGTTACAAATTGAAGCAGACAGCAACCAGTCTGCTTTCCCGGTCTTCGTGTGTATTCCTACGCTAAAACGTGCAACATATTTTTCTCTTCGGCAGGGAATAATATAAATCAGCTTACTTTTGTTACTCGTAACGGGTACTATAGAGTTTTATTCACATTATAAAAGCGTAATTTATTAGTTCTTTTTTGTTACTGAACGATGTTTAAGTTAGAAAACAATTAGGCCCAGGTCTATGTTGTACAGCATACGTCAACTCAAGCTATCAATTCAAGCAATAAAGAACAATTCAAAAGTTTTATTCAAGCTGTAATAGCATTCGAAAGACGTAAACGAAACTGAAAGTGACTGTCGCCGGATCAGTGGAGACCCAAACTGGAAATATAAAGAAGCGTTGAACATATAAATACATCAACATTTAGTTACAATCGCCAGTGCTTTCGAGAAAAAAAAACGCGTCAGAATTTGTTTTGTTATTTCTGGTGCTAAAGGGCTATCGTGACGCGTATGACCTGTAGGATTTATAAAATTTTATCCCAAGAAACAGTTAATTCACGGCCAAGACGTGACCGACTGAACTGCGTGAAAGGCCTGAAAGGCATGAAAGAACGAAAACAACGTTGAAGTGGAACGAATACAGAGAAAGCTGAGGTAATTTATAGACTGGGTGGCACATGTATATGTGCTACCGTCGGTGTCGTGCTAAGCTACACTGAAAGCTGACTCCCATATCTTCGTCTTGCATGCTACATGAGCGAAACGAATGGTTTTTACCCTTCTCTGCTCACATGCAGTTCACGCTGGTTTTCTTTGATCGATGTATATGAAGCATGCGTTTACTTTACAAGTCACTCCAATCGATTTCTACGCTAGTTGCATTAAATTCTACTGGAGTGACTCGGTCACATTTTCGTTTTTTTTTTAATGTGCACCATCGTTTTGTGCTCATTGCTTGCGTTAGGTGGTTTAGGAGCTGCAATTATTTGGACTTGGAACACCTTAATTTGCAAGGTCTGATGCCCTTGTACGAAAGGAAACTAATGCAAAACTTTTTTTCACATAAAGCAGTGAGTGCCATGATCGATGTACCCTTCCCTTATAGTAATATTTCATTTTGTTCTCTACAAGACTTCATCACATCTTTTTTTTTTCTGCAGAATGTTGAAGGTTTGACTTGGAGGGTATAACAGCTTTTATAAAACCAGGACAATGAAAGCAACAGGCCCTACAGGACAACAGCTGCTGTCTTGTGGTGTCTGATCCTTTTATCGTACTCGTTTTTTTTAAGCTATTATACCCACCATGTCAAACTTTTACCAGCTCGCCCAGTTCACCTCCTGGTTACTATCGAAGGTTCATCCCTCGATGACGTTTACAACTTTTTTGTTCCCATGACAAGATAGGTTTACATCTTTTTTATGCTCTCATAACATTTACGAAAGGCATGTCGGCATGTTGATAACCGATATGTGGTCTATCTGTTTTGCCCTTTAATTTCTATACTTTATCACTTGCTTTCTTGTTGTGGTATTTTTTGTTGTGCCAATTGTGAACACAGTAAGCAGAATAATAAAGAACTGCATTCAGTATACCGTTTTTTTTCGTTACCTTACACTTACATTGACACGCGATGCTGAGGCTGCAGAAATGGTGCGTAACGCATCTTCCTTGAGCCTGCTCTTCTCGTACAACCCATCTTTGAAGCAGTGCAGCTCGAAGTGTTGCGAGCAAATTACATGTTGCGCTGCTGGAGCAAAGTTGGCCCGACATACAAGGAGCCGCTTCTGCAGAAGGCTGTCATTTTTCTCAGGAAATATGAAATATCAATCGAGGAGCTTCGATGCAAACCACAAACGTCAGCGCGCGGTAGAACTTGTTAATTTTTTCTATGCGATGAATATGTCGCATAATATTCGATCATTCGATCACTACTTACGTGTGAAACGACAATCTCGAAGACTTCACTTCGTTGTTCTTGCACCCCAGTGCGGCGCATAACCTAGGCATTCCCGTTTTTTTTTTCTTTATTTCGATGTGCAACACTTTCTAGACTCGGGTTGAATCGCGCGCGAGAATAGAGGATAGCAGACGACAACCTGGCCAGTGTTCTTTGATTCATTTCTCCGTACTGGAAGTTTGCGCGTGATTTTTAACGAAAAAAATAGGAAAGGTACGTGAGGCACCAGCGGTTATTACTTTAAAAAATGTATATAACGAGCAGCAGCTATCGTCAAACATTACGAACGAGAGAACGAAACTATATTTTATTATCTATGCAGAACTAGAAGGAAGAAGACAAAAGTAATTTATTTTAGAACAACAACAATAGTTTTTATTTCAGAGCAACCTCACTCGGTTACTGCTTTGTTTTGACGATTCATGCACAGTTTGTTACTAATCCAGCACGTGTTCTTCGTTCCATAAGTCCATGTTTTGTTCTTGTCTGTTTTGACTGATTCACTCTGTGTGCTTCGATACATTGACTGAATGCGTAAATACGTGCCCTATAATAGCAGTCTGGAACGTAAACACGTGTTATACATGTGTATTGGGCGATTTTAGCGCAGTGTCTGTAGCCATGAATTTAAAAAAAAATGCTCTAAAACTGACAAATATTTTTTATACATCCGATTGTAAAACGTTCCAAACTTTTTATTGTGTCACAACACTAAACAATATTTGCTCTTATAATCGAGCGCGAAGAGAAAACACATTTGCGTTTTCCCATAGGAATGTATTACCGGAAGTCAAATTTAGTCTGGTTGCTGTCTGCTTCAAAAGACAACAGCACACAAGTGCCACCCGATTCTCCAGCGTATATTGTAGTAACTCTATGATTGTGCCCTCAAAAATTCTCATTTGCTCGAAACTCGGAACACGGCCACTGCACGTGCGGGAGTGCATGACAACGCGGAGAAAAGAGACTGCCGTAGCTTTTGAAACTTCCACGTGGTGCTCGCGGAGTCGGCGGTTGATGCATCTGCCCGTTTTTCCTATGTCTTGTTAACTACACCGCAAAGGAACAGAATACACTGTTCGCTCTTTGCATGGGAAGAACTTATTTCATGCTTGACTGTTCATCCTTGAGGCTTCTCGCTCGAGTTGACTTCCCGACAAAGCTGCTTAAGGCGCATCCGGCAGGAAAACATCAAATGATGTTGTACTTGGTAGGAAGGGATTCTAGCCGGTGCCGCACCCACCAAGGAGATGCTGCCGAGATAGTGACGACATGGTTAAAGCGACGACTTCATTCTTCCAACCGTCATTGTGGGCAGGGCTTGGGGCAATTTTTTTTCCTTAGCGCAATTTTTAAATTGTAGGAAAATCTAAAAAAATAGCTTCTAGAATTATTTTTAAAATTTTGTTCGGTTTTTATCATTAATTGCCGTCCATACTGGAACTCCTACATGGCCTCCGAAACCAATAAATAAAAAGTTACTTAGGAGATTTTATTTAACTGGTCAACATGCCATGATGATCATCTGCTCAAATAATGTCCGCCGAGCTTTATAAAAACATGGTGAAGACAGAGCTAGTCTAACTCTCACTCCCTAATTAAAAACAAATTTGTTCGAAATAAAACTTAAACACCCTGTATAGGGTGTGTTTATAGGCTTTCCAGATCCGTTTCTAGAAATGGCACAAAAGCTACACTAATCTTTTTGTGTAGGTGAGTTGTCCGGCCAGGTTGACATATTATATGGGGTGAACCGTGAGGATGAAATAAATAATTAACTTTGTTAATCAATATATCATTCTGTGATATAAACCAAGGGTTCCAATTAGAAACGCTCTGAGCGTCATCTAAAGACGCTAAAGTTATCCCTCGTGCAACTGGCGCAATGCTGGGGGTTCGAAAACGCGGATGACAATCTTAATGATGATCTGCCGATTTTGCACCACAAACCACTACAATGTCACCTGTTTTAACCTGAGCGAACAAAGATCCTCAATCATTAATTCAGTAAAATTTTAATAACAGAGCATATACAAGTTTCACAAAAACAGACAAACCAATACGGCGTCGAAGTTCATCTGTTGTTTGCGCACCGTTTGTTCCCCCACGACCTCGACCAATGAGGCGCTACCTCGTCATGCCGCGTTCTCCTCGCGTTCTATTTGTTACACGTCTACTGGCGTGCCCATATTTGCGTCATAAAAACCGTGAGACGCTTTTTAGAACACCTACCTCCATCCGTATAGCTATTCGGAACGTTTGCATCCATTGAACTGAAAATATATCATCCGAGGCACAAACAACACTGACTACGACTTCATCAAGTGAGAAAAAATTACACCATCTTCCCGAGGGGAACCATGGGGGGATGCGGAGCATCGCGGATCGTAATTAATTCATTCCCTTCTTGACTGATTTCTTTTGGCCGGCCGGATCTGGGCTGCGGCGGACGCGAGCGGCCGAGAAACGCTAGCAGACGACAGCCGCAGAGTTGCGGAGAAAGGCCACCCCACTGGAAAGCCCTGGCGTGGCGCTGCGACCCGCGCGCCCGAAACCATCCTCCTTTCACTCCTCCGGGGAACGCGCGCTACCGCTGCTTATATTCACACTTGAAGGAGAGGAGACTAGAGGGGGAGTTGCGCATGCGCGCGCGGTGTGAGTAGAAGCGAACCACGCGAAGTGCACGCAGCTGGTAGAAAGAGAGAGCGGAGAGAGTAACGCGCAGCTGTTGGAGAGAGGGAAGGAGGAGAGTTGCGCATGCGTAGTGTGAGTGCGGACTACGACGCCGACGCCGTGGGACATAGACCTGAGCAAGAGATGCTCCGCATCTAAAAAGAACTGCCACTCTGCCGTAACTGAACAGCAAAAGTTCGAGACTGAACATTAAACTTCACGTTTAATCTATCGACATGCAGTTTATGGAAAATGTAATATCGAAAGATTCTTCCGTAATTTATTGTCTCCTAATTTTTATTAGTTGACGTGATTCCGTTTTCATAGCATGAAAAACAATACTATTTCAAGCTTTATACTTTTAAAATTTTAATGTGTGCATTGTTTGTAAAATGCATTGCTAAGTTTTTACTTCATTATATGCAACAGAGCGTTGGCATAAACTGTCGTGAATGTTGGTTCATTATAACGCAAAAAAAATATGTTTTTAAATATCACAAACTGACGGTTAACGGTTAAATAATAAACTAACAACTATAAATAAACGTAATATTGAGGCATTAAAGTATAGCAAAAAAAAAGTTCTCTAGTCGGACGCTGGCTTTATGACTATATCATACATAGTCAGAAAGTTATAAAAAAAGAAGCAAAACGAGATGCACGGCGGGGTTGTACCTTAGAGAGCAGGACGCCTGACGATGGGGATGACATGCACGTCACTCGATCCAATTGCGCCAGAGCTATCCTATTTAGTCTCTTCTACACTCGTCGCCGTGTTACTGCGCTTAGTGGCCCCATCTCCTCGTCTTCTGACGCCTCGGACGCCCGTCTAGGCCGCGCACTCCAGCGTCAGTCGCAGCTCTCGGGGCGACGCACCCCTACTACAGTGAAGCGTCGACTGCAGACTCGAAATTCGGTGTTGCCTAAACCGAAAGAATTTCGTCTCGAAGTGAGGACGGAAGCGGGGTACTGCGGGGAAAAAGGGGAGACCCGGCGCGGGGCCGACGCTTCGGGGCGCAAACGACCCGCTAACGCCAGACTGCCGCGGGTGATTTCGGCGGAGGGTGGCGGCGCCCCTCAACGAAGCGGGCTCGGCTTGGGCGGGAGGCGCCGATACTTGCTCGTCGGGGGGACGGCCTGCCGCGTCAGCCGTCGGACGGGCGGGCACAACGGCCTCGTTTCGATCCGGGACCTCAAAGGGGGGAACGTGAGCGCGCATCGGAATGTTTTTGCACTCGTTCACAGCGAAGGTTCGGCGCTCGCCCGAGGCTGCCGAGATACGGCCCCACGGTCTGGCGGCAGTTTATGCGCGCAATTTCCACTCGCTTTTAGTTTTCCGCCCTTCAATCTGTTGCCTTCGAAAGAAAGGGGTTGGACCACCGGGGCAGATTTCGCAACGGCAAATGGAGAATATAGTCAGCGCACGACGCCTCCGCACGCTCGCCGAGCCACCTGAAGAGAAAAAGCGCGCTCGCTTTCGGCTCTGGGGCGGGAACGGCTAGGTTTATCCCCACGTCGTACGGTCTTGCGCGAGGGCTCGAAAAACGCCCGTTCTTTTGAAATAACGGTTAGCAAGTGTGCTAAACTTCGGTTACGGGCTTGAGCGTTTATTGCGAAAACACCCGGCAGCTTCCCGCTCTTTAAACCTTCGTCGAACAATCAAGATCAAAGCGAGGGCTATAAACAGCGCACATGCGCAATCGGTACAAGAAGACTACACGACCGGGATTCCACGTCAAAATCTTGAGGTCCTTAAGTTTCATAAACGACTTCAATATATCAAATAATCGGCGTTCAAGTTAAAGTCACAACCCCAGCGATCACGTCTCTTTGCTCCGCCCTTGTAGGCTAACCAATTTCTTCGAATATAACTGAAGTTATCTTTCGTGATCTACAGCGTCAGTTAAAGGTTTTCTCGGCCTTTTAAAGGTACCGAATAAATTGGTGTTATTACGTATTGAGCTATGCGTTGTAGAGAAGAGGCCGAAGATGGTGCATTTTAAGCCTCAAAATTATGAATAACGAACTTACTTCGGCAAGGAGTAAGCAATTCAGAGCGTGAGTTAGTACAGCAGCTGTCTTGTAACAAAGGGCTTCTGGTTGGACCAACAACCGACAGACAGGCGCGGGTAAGAGCGAGGGCACAGCTCACACTGATCTCCGGTAGAAAACGATGGTTTTGAGTCAAATGCCGCGCGGGCTTTTTCTGTGTTGTACATCATTCGGTTATTTTTGCTGCAAAAACACTCTGCGTGAACACAAAACCATCATGAAAGATTACTTATCGGGATATTTTGATATGTATGTCAAGAGGTGACACCACCTATCGGCTCTTGCGTCGTTCAGACGATGTCCGGTGGTAGACGGCCACCAGAGGTTGAAATATTCATGCCAAAGGGATCCAACATCGTGATCGAGGGCCCGTCAAACACCTCAAGGGAAGGGACAGACGAGCTCGTAAATTAAATATTCCGTCACGCATACACCGCCAACTGACTTTCCCGCGCTCGGTATTCATGCTGTTTTGGTTCTGACACCAATTCCATTTCGTTTTTTCGTCATATTTAGCAAAACTACTACTCCAACGAACAAGGAACTTAGTTATGTCAGAGCCCTGCCGTGATCCAGGCTTGGCGCCGTTTGAGTTTAGTACGGCTTTTTAGGAAAGCGGTATAATTTTAAGGACTGACTACAACAATATCGGAGGTTGTTACTGCAATCAAGGACGAAAGTATTCTGCTAGTCGGGCTTTTATATCTTCTCTATCGCAATTAATATTATTGACTAGCGTAGCCGACCGCCTATGGCGGCGAAGCGAGTCGAAAAGCCACGCGAGCCACTCGGCTGGGGGCGTCCCGCCAGGGGCTGGAACAACGCTGTAGTCAGCGGCGAAACTTGAGCGTTTCGGTCCTGTAGAGCGTGGGCTGAGCTTCAGACATTGTTAGAGTTCGGTTATTCTCATCTTTGATTGAGCATGAGCCATTATCTGAAAGTTTGGCGATGCTGATTTTAATGAACCCGAGCACACAGCTCGGGCTCATGACAATCGGTACGTACGTCACGGTGTCACGTGACACCCAGTGCGCAGTTGTGACGTCATGTGACGTCACGGTGTCATCAAAGCTGATGAATCTAGTGTCGTTCTCAGTTTAAATCGACTTGACGGAACGCGTCACGTCCCGCGACGCCACGGGGTCACATGACGTGACATTACTTAGCAGCATGTCTTGACACCATGAAGTCACGGTACCACGTGAGACACGATTAATCATTGTGCCGATACAAAAGCGTATGAGAACCCACCATTTCACATACAGTGAAATTCTGTATGGGACGATTTGATCAATAACTAAAAATACATCTGCAATTATTTTATCCTCAAATCTTCAATTTGTGATACTAACAAGAGCAAAAAAAAAATACCATGAACCGTTTACAACCGGTTATATTTCTTCCGGTTCAGTTCCTGTTCAGTTCCAAGATGGCGGCGAAGAGTTCGGTTCAGTTCTGGTTCGACACTCTGGTCAACGGTCCCTTTGATTCATTTACAATATGTATAACTAAGCACATTCATTCGCATCATAACGGAACTCCCATCTATTAGTCTTATCCATCGAAATGAGGGTTGTTCAGGCTATAATAAAGCATACTTATAAAGCCGAAGTTTAAAAAAAATAGTATGATATCGCTTTAGGAGCATTGAAAGTACAAAACTTCCTCGGCACGCAAATGAACTCCAGGGTAAACTGACTTTTGAATCCTAGATGCGCTCACCACAATCCTAACTAGACAAATATCGATATTTTCTAATTGAGGGTAGGTCGCGTATTTTTGTGCTTTCAACCCTAAAGTCGAAACCCGAATTAAAAAGAAAGTGAGTGACGTTTAATGGGGTGTGATCCTTTTCTTCGTAAGCGGCCTTACTTGTTGTAAGGCCTAGCGGCAGTACTCGGTGTAAAGTTATCATCCTCTTAACATTAATATTGGAGGAGATAAATGAGAAGCACGTGTAAATATTTACTCGTTAAACGTGTAATTCAATATTAAACACATAAATAGAATAACTAGCCTTACAATCCCCAAGAAAACAGTGAATGTTAGCAAATTTACTTTTCAGTATGGATTTTTATTTTAAAATTTAAAACCCTTTTGTATATATTAAAGATGACCACCCAGGGACCGTAGCTTCAAGTCTAAAATGAACTGTATCGGCAAGACTAGGCAAGAGTGAACACGGCCCGTGGTACACTAATCACTTGATGAAGTCGTAGTCAGTGTTGTTGGTGCCTCGGATGATCTTTGAGGCCTCGAAACGAGGCCTCAAAGATTATGGAAAGGTATCGCGACTCCAACTCGGCATATCGTTTCAGAAATGCATTTGAAAAGGTGTCTGGTCCAGACGCTTTTTTACATTAAAATTCAAAAGAAAATTAAGTAGACCACATTCCGAGATTACTAGATCTGACATACGAGGTTCATCAGAGTCGTTGACATGGTCTACTGGCGGGTCACTTGAAGCTGTGAAGACTGACTGAAAATACTTGTTAGATTTTTCTGCCACTCTAATGGGACATGATACGAGCTCACCGTTTACCATCACTTCTATTACTGCTTCTTTTTCCGACGAGAAAAACCGCCAGACATTTTGCGGAGACTCCAGCAAGAAACGAGAGAGCATATTGCCATACTAATTCTCCCTGGCTTTAGAGATAAGCTTCTTCAATTGTCGCTTCAAATTTGCAAATTCCAATGCATTCTCCGTTTTCTTTTCTTCTTTTGCTCTTAATCTTTTGTTTGATTTGCAAAATTTCACTCGTTACTCATGGGTGATCCCGTTTTGCTCTCACGCCCCTTGTCGGAACAAAGTGATTTGTAGAGTAGGAAACAAAACTCTTAAATGTTTTCCATAATTCGGTAACATAATTTAACTGACTAAAGTGGTCAAAATTTTCTTCCAAATAATCGAGGAGAGATACATCATCAGCATCTTGAAAATCTCTGACAGTAAATTCCTGATGCCATTTATCGGTAGCTGTTTTCTGAAGCTCTGCAAGGAAACACCATTTTATAATCTGTCACTCCGTCGACCACAAATGTTGTATCCATCTTCCACTATATTGCTAATAAAAAAGCAAGTCCAGAATCAATTGCCTTGTATTTTTATTCTTGTCAGACGATTAACTAACTGTTCAACATTGAAATTCGAATGCGCTATATATACAAAAGTTCCGTGGACGCAGCTTCATTCTTACCTGGTTTTTGATTTCACCAATCACATGTCAGCGAGATTGAAGTCCCAAGTCAAGATAGTTTTAGCTTTTGTCATTGAAGCGCAACGCCATGTAATCGTACAATTATTCTAAAATTCTTGGGGCGGTGTTTGGTGGCCCATATGCAGCGCCAACAATAATCACGTGACCATGAACTTTTACCTTACATACCGTACGCTTTACCTAACATGCACCTCCCCGTCGACAAAGCGTCATAATGGTACCAGTACAGACCTCTAGCAATATGCACTCCGCCATTCATTGATATTTGTGTTTTCTGAAAGTTGTGTAAGAAGGCGATATAACTTCATTACCACCAAGACCACTCTGGAACCATGTTTTCATGATGACGACAACGTGGGAGTCATAAGTCAGCAAATTGTTTACCAAAAAGTCCACTTTATTCATAATAATTTGCGCATTAAGTAAGAAGTCGAAACGTTTTTGAGGGAGCTTCCTGGAATGTGCTTCACCGTCACTTCCCAATATTTTGTCGAGTCGGTCAATTTTCTTCTTCTTCGGACATTTACCTCACATTATTATCCCGATTCCAAAACCTGGCTTCCTATCTTTATTTTATTGCGGATAAAATGACAGTTTTTCCGTTATCGCGATTTCCTTTACTGGTTCCCACAATTGTTAGAGCTTTTGAAATAGTCTGCCAAGAATAATCGTGCACTAGCGTTATTTTGGTCCCCTTCAAATACCTTCGTTTTTTAGCACGTTTTTCTTCTTTTCTGCAGTAGTCAAGAAATTTAACTACAACGGTGCCGATTGTTTGATTTCTCGCCCCACGCGATGTTATACGCTCAACTGTATTGACATGAGTTCAAGTTTTTTCTCCAGAAGCACATTCCCAAGCCGCAATAAGTCATTTGTTTCCTTATGACGCGCCATGAAGACCAAAAAGCATGATACTGTTACGGCGGCTTCGGGATCTTCTAGTCAACGATTGTTTTTCTGGCATTCCTTCACGTCATCCTCAAGTACCTTTAGCGTTTTTTTTAACGTACGCGTTGATTCGAACTTTTTGTTCTTTTGAGTTCTTAAACTGTCACATCAATTTCATTAGTTTTTTCGTTAGTGCTGTCAAATTTGCCTTCAAAATTGCTTTTGGTTTCGTTTTGTTTCACTAAGACCTCTCGTAATCACGTTTTGTGTGTCCAGAGTCGCCTTCACCATATCTTCCATTGCGGAGGTACTGTCATCTCGGCAGTCATCAGGGCCCGGATTCGATTCAATGTTCCCGCTTTGTAACAAATGACGAGTGACACAAATGCACTCAATAACCAAGGTTAAGCATATTTGGGTTCAAGGCAGCAGGAAAAGGCAAGTGTTGCTTGTTCCTTTAAAATGCAAGGAATGACAATCACTCACCTGCGTGTACTAAATGAGAGGATTATACATTGTGCATACATGAGTGCTGCCTTACCTTCTGATGGCACACCAGTGAGACCGCCCTTTTGTAGTTTCGTAAGCCATAGTTGATATTGATGCCGATCTTGCGTTTTCGTCAAAGACGAGGCGCTTGCTGCTGTTGTCTTGCTCGCTGCCGGCGTAGAAGACTGACACTAAAGCCCCTTTGTGTTTTAAAAGTAGCGCAAGGTGCGTCTGTCCACGAGGCATGTGCAACGTGTAGCCGTTGGGAAGGTCATGGCGGCACAACGCAGCATTGAGCTAGACTTAAGACGCCATGTCCTTCTCAGAAGTGGCGCGAAGCACGTTTCTCGAGCATTTCCCAGCAATGAATGGCGGCACTTTTCCCGGGATAGAAGGGCTTTAATAGCACTCCCTTGAGCGCTCTTCAAACTTGTTGGTGGCACAGCGAGGGACCAGTCCGCTGGGTCATGCTGGCGCAACGACGTACAGGCGAAAGCAGCATGGACGACTAGAAACTGCGTGTAGAAAACGAAAGGATTAGACAATTCCTTACGGCCACTCTTCGATGCTATCGAGAGTTTCACGATAATTGAATATCGATTGTGTACTATTGACAGTACTATCAATAGCATTACGATAGTCGACTATCGACACTGCTATCGATAGCTTTTTCCCTGTCGATAGCTAAATTTCTCTTCCACCATCGATAGTATCATCGATAGTTTTGCACCACTAGCGGTGACAGTGGTTTACGCTGTTGATGAGACATTTAACCAGTGCAGCACCACTGCCAGCCTGGGGTGTTTAACGTGCATCACGCATAGTGATACACGACCGCACGCAGGTACGATGCTCATCCAGATCCTGGATGAGCACACCTGGGTTCTCCAGCTCGAGCTTTCGCTACACGCGTGCTCCGAGCTGCGGTGGTTTAACACACCTGACTACCGACCTCCATATTAGTAGTAATCGATTTTATTTTCTCATACAAGACTTCTTTGGGCGGCCGCCAACGGAAGTGCGCCCAGCCCCGAACACATGCGATGTTGTCCGGAGCAGAAACCTTGCAGCCGAAGCGTGGCAGCGGAGGTCCCCTCCTCGGCGCGTGGCGTGCTCTAGCGGTACCCAATCTCCACCAGGGCCAACTCTGTTGGAGGCGCGCAGCGTCCCCTCGGCACCCCTGATGACGCGGCTCGCTGCGGACGCCCCAATATTGCGCCTTTCGAGGCGTTCGTGCAATTAGCGACTTCATTATGAACGCTCCCATCTATTGTTCGCCGGGTCGTCGCAGCTTCGTGCCACCGGTTCTCGCTAATCTCACGGATTTGCGCTCGCTCTATGAGCGATGGCGCCAGGGCTGCACGCGCGAGAAATTCCCCCAGGGAAATGCGTCGCTTTTCCTGCCCCCGTCGGCGAGCATTTTGGCCTCCGAGTCGGCTGGCTGGCCGGGCCATTACTCCTACGGGCGAAGGCGCGTCATTAGCTCGCGGACGGAATTCTGCCTGCATTCTTCGGACCCTTCCCAACTAGTGTCGCCGGCTACTGCGTCAGAATACCGCAGTCCCATTCTTTATTGCTTTGTTGACAACTGATTTAATAAAAATAAGTTTGATTTATTTCTGCTCCTATTTAAATTCCCCATATTTTTTTAAATTTTAAACGAGTTACTGGATTCTTTTTAACACAATAGTCCCTGCGGTTCGAAGGCAACGGTCACCTAGTATGGCTGCGACTGGCCCTTCCTCCGCCCAAGATACGCCACAAACCAAAATGAAACTCGCCTCACTAGGGTCTGTCCAGTGCATCAAGCATCATCTCGTACTGCGAGAGCATTCCTGACGATCCGGAAGATTATGACTATCAGCTGGTGCAAGGCCGAAAGCGACGTAAAGCTTTAGTTCACTCTGAATTGAGCAGCAAATCTCTGACCAGTAATAATAAGCAATCTCATCTTACTGGGATCTAATTAAGATGATACAACAATTAACCCCATGAAACTCGCAAAGAAGCTGGATATGACTGCGCCAGACGGAGACATCCTGCTCAGGCAAACCAAAGACTTAACGTGCTTGCAATAGACACTAGAAACGCGGTTGCCTCAAAAGCCTCCCTGTAGCAATGCACAACCATCGGAGAAATTTCTGTTCAGCCTTACGAGCCACTATCACGTGAACCGGCAGCTGGAGTCATCTACGGAGACATTACCGAAGCTGAACTTCAAGTGGGTGTTCGTGCAACAACGCCTGTAATCTTTATTCGTCGACTAGGCTCACCTGAGGCAGTCAAAGTCGTAATCCGTACACACAGTTTGCCTGAATATGTCACTCTTGGATATACATGGTACGTGATGCAGCCGTGCGTTGAGAAACCTCGCCAATGCTCGAAATTCAACTCCTTTGGGCATGTTTGTGCTGATCTGCACAAAGGAGGACCGATGCGCTTGTTGCGGCGGTCCTCATGATTAGAACAAGTGCGACACGCGAATATCCCACACTGTTTAAACTGCGGCAAAGCTCACGACTGGTTCGCGTCGTAACATCTCGTTTGTGTCTAGAATACAACAAAAAACAAATAAAAAACATATATAAGTGTGAAGCCATGGTTGATTGCACATCAGCAGGAGAGGCTTTACTCTCTTCAAAGACGTGACAGACTGAAACTTATACTAAAACATACGTTTTCGCACCAAACCAACATATGATACTTTATCAACTGGAATAGAAATTAACTAGTGCTCCAGATCACTCTACATCAACACAGAAGCAAAATATAAAACAAACACCTATTATACATATAGATGCAGAGTACACTAGACTGCAGTTGAAGAATTGACATGAATATCCATCGTTTTCTACTCTCCCATAATGTTATTATATATGTGTAAGAAAAGACGCAGCCGTTCAGCGTCCGATCAAAGGCACCGCCACCAACTGACATATCACCTTATACGTAGGGTTCCATGATCTCGGATAAATCCGAAAAACTCCGAAAAACACCCGCCGGTAATGTGTTGATAAATTCGAATTTATCCGATAAACTCCAAAATTTGATGCGTAAATTCCGCCCCCCCCCCAAACCCTCCCATCAGAAAAAAATAAAAAGAAAACCTGAATAAAGACGGTATTTTACAATTACGTTTGATCAGTGCACAGTGTCAACGGTCCCAGGAAAATGCCACCACTGTTATCATTCAAATCTCGGATCAATGACAAAAGGGTTCTTGCCGCTTATATCGTCATGGCTCAGGACGAGATGTCACTGTACTTTGGGGTCGCGACAAAAGCCTCTGTATTGGTTTCCAGTATGAGCCAGGCTATTTGTTTTTAAGGGGAAGGAGAGGTTGTGTTTTTGTAACAGTGAAAGCTATGGGCCATAGTGATTGCATAAAATTGGGAAGAGGGACAATTGAAACTTCTCTATTTCATCCGCTACCGCTCCAAATCGCGCGGCTGCAGGGTAGCATGGAATAGGATGGAATGAATACGTGCTTCCCAGCGAGTACCTCCAGGAGTTTATTTTTGAGGTATTGACGTTTACCGAAGCCACACTTGTGTGCAACTTTTGCCGTGCGACAAATTAGTATTGCCAATTGCAATGACACCAACACCAAATCCAGCTGAAGAAATATTTATTGATATAAGCGCGTTTTACTTTTATCTAGCATACGTTTAAAACCTAATAATATTTACTCATTTTTCGAAAGAACACTGCTACAGATTTCGGAAATTTTGAATCAAACAAAAATAAACTCCTATAAACTCTGAATTTTGAAAAAAAATGAACTACGAAAAACACTCTCCGAATTTGACGAAAAATAAACTCCGTAAACGCGGAATCATACTTATTCGTTAGGAGACAAGCTTCAAATAGTTCACGTTGTTCGTGATGTTTTCGTTCTTAAAACTTCTTTCCCAAGGACTACAAAGATTATTTGAGGTCATTCTTCCACCGGTAATGCTACGGTACTTTTCAATTCCGGGAGACATGTGTGGGACGAATGGTAGATGAACGGTCATGTGAATAAAGTTTAGTAGCTGCGTTTGAGACGTTCTGTGTTTGTCCTTTTCTTCGTCCGTCGTCTCCGTTCATTTTTTTCATATATGTGTAACATCAATTACCTCGCCTGTTTACATAGTCTTTCTTCTGGACTATTGTTTCTGGGCTGCCGGCACAACACAGACAACATCTAAGCAAAGAACTATAAGTACAAAAGTTTCGTTTCCGTGCCATTTAACATTATCACGGTTGTGTCAATAAACTTTAGCATTATCAAATAACTTTACCATTATCAAGGTTGTGTAAGTAAACTTGAGTAGCTTTTTTTGAAACGTTCTGACGATTATGCAATTAAAGGCAAAGGTGCAAGCCAGATGGACAAGAATGACAAAAAATATTCCCTGGAGAAGTGGAACAAGAGGGACAAAACACAAACACAAATCTCCAAACGAAGCTAGGGGACTGGTGCGTGACCGAAAAATTCGCATGGTCCTGGTACCGAACCATGGGCCTCTCCATTTTCAGTGAAGTGCTCTACCGGCTAAGCGAACCATAAGTGAAACGTCAGTAGAGCAAACGGGTTTTATCAGCTGCCACCAGCCTAACACCAACAAGGGTGAACGGCTTGCATTTTTAAGGTTATGCTGATAATGCAATTAAAGGCGAAGGTGCAAGCGAGCTGGAGAGGAATGTCGAAAATAATCCCCGGAGAGGGTGACAAGGGGGACGGATGCAATTTACACGCATCGTAATTGCGTTCTCTTCCGCGTTTGCCTTTGTTATATCGAATCGCGTGTTGCTTTAATTATATCAGGGCACGAGCATCCTCCGACCACGGCACTTACTGTAAACATATCGTGTGTTAGGGAGAGAAGTGCACCGTGGTTTCCGTAGTGTAAAAATAATACACGCGTGGAAGAACGCTCGTTCTCCCGTTGGGAGCAGACGGCAGTGTTTCAGAACTTGTCGTTATATAATCCAAAGGTTGTAAGCAATTTTCGTACAGTTTTCAAGAGAAAACGAGCGGCCTGCAGGGTCCGCTCATACATGGGTGTGAGGCGTCTGCAACCGGGAGCGCGCCCCAATTATCATATTGAAAATGTCCGAAAATGGCTTATGACTTGAAAGTTAGATAACTGTGAGTTCAGAGACTTTGGCGTCTGGTTCAAACCGCTAGCGCGTAGTTTATTTTTACGGTGCAAACTTAAACACAGTTCTCTTTCCATCCTGGTGGGTTTCATACCTGCGTCTTCGTCACGTCCGGTTCGTCATATATGTGGAGATCGCTGCAAATGTTGCACTTGGTGTACACCTCAAAATTTGGCGGTCGTGCTGTACAGCTGTAATCTGGGAATTATCTCCCTCCCCTCCCAAACTCACACATGCACACTTCATCAGCTGAGTTCATTGGGCTGAGTCCACCTGACCTTCTGAGGAGACCGCAGTACCGATAAATTTCCAAGTCAATCACATTTTTTTTAGAAATCTCCTGTCCGAGGTGTTTGGGCAGAGAACGCGCGTTCACTGCGAGAGCTGGCTGACACGGGCCCCTTGCTTGAAAGTTTGCCATGGTCTCTCATCAGTTTTTGAAAGGCGAACATGTGTATTCTTTTCAGAATCTCTAAAACATTGATTTCATAAAATATGGATTCAATGCAATCCTAAAAACGTGCATGTTTTTTTTGTTTTTTTTCATTTTCCATTTTGCTGTTTTCAGGAAATTTCGGGCGTGAAAAACCGTATAAGTAAGCGAGTGAACAGAGTACCATAGAACTTTTCACAGCAGTGTTTTTAGATGCTGCAATGATCATACTCAAAACCTGTGATTGTGAATGTCAAAAAAAAATTCAAAACAAAACAATCTTTTTTTTTCTATGCGCGGGAGGAAAATGAAAGCAAACAGTCGAGTTGACGCTGCTACTTACATATGGCACACGATGATACAAAAACTTGAAAGACACTTAGAGATTAACACCCTAAAGCAGATTCAGAAGATCCCAGCTTGTGTGGTACCATACACGAGTACTAGCGTCAACCAGACGTTTTGTCTCTGTTTTTCTCCCGCGCATGGAGAAACAAAACTGGCTTTCTTAGCACTTGTTTTTAAAAACCTACATTCACGACATTTGAGTATGAAAAAGGCACCACCTAAGGGCCCCTTTGTGAAAAATGTCATGGCACTCTGTTCATTGGCTTATTTATGCGATATTTTTACAATACCCTGTAGAGCACAATAGAACACAGTTTATGTGCTGGTTTTCTTTCCATTTATCTTAAAGGGATGCTGAGCCGAAATTTGGATTCCACAAAACACGCGGCAAAAGCGTGCAACGGGATGCTACAAACAGCAAAACGTCACTCATACAGCGATATCTCAAACGGATGACCGTATTTTTCAAGAAAAGGAGGCGCATTTGACAGGTTTGTTGACGTCATGTTTCTCCGGGAAGGAGAGGGAACGGCCTCGCGTCTTCTCCACCTCGCCGCCTTGAGGGAGCGAAGCGAAGAGAGGAGGAAACTAGGTATCTTGACGTCACGTGCCTCGTCGGCCTTGTTCAATCTCGACCTCTTTTTCTGAAAACACGGCCGTCCATTCGAGATATCGCCTTACAAGTAGTGCTGTAGGGATTGTAGCGTCTCGCCTACATCTCCTGCATTGTTTTTCTGAAATCCAAATTTCGGTTCACCATCCCATTAAGGAGTTATTTGATTTAAGTGTCGTTCAGTCCGCGAATTTGTGTTAAATTACGCGGGCTAAAGTAAACTATTCATACACAGCGCCGGGCGCGTACGAGCCCATTACCTCCAGAATTTCTAGCACGCCTTCAACAGCTAGAGTGCCTTCATACACACGCGCGCTTTTGCTTGAGTGGTGACATCTCAGCCATTTTCCCGCCCAATCGTTTTTTTACGCGTTTTGAAGCGCGCGCAATCTGGTGTCACTCAGCTCGAGCGCGTAGCTTTGGCTAATGCATAAACGCCAATTTACCGCCCAAGTCACGCACCGAGTGCGTGAGAGCGTCACGCGCTGACACATTCAGGGCAACAATGGATGTCTTCACCCTCAGACGGACAGACATGTACGCACACTTATCAACAGCTGAGTTATGGCGCCATCTAGTGGAACGGCGCTAAATTATATCGGCAGCTCAGGAGGCAGGGCAGCGCTCCCCATAAGCGCTCTCCGGGTGACATGGTCGTATGTATACAGTTGGTCGTGCTCAAAACATCGCCCCCAAATATGGCGTTCAGTGAATGCCCCCTATTTGATAAAGCTGCCACAGTGCTTCCGCAAGGTTTATTCCACGCCATAAAGATAGCCGCTCTTCGAAGAAGATAGGTGGGAGCATCATGTGAGAATGTGAAGAGTTCTGCCAGACCGGTCTCCCCCTTCGGATGCGATTTGAATAACGTCCTCAAATATGGCACGCAGTGAATAACACCTTCTATACATAGCTTGCAGGTGTCGCCATTGCTGGGTAATGACGGTTTTATTTCTACTTACTGGTTCCCTCGAACACTATACTCATCCGGTGTGAAACTGACACGGTAAGCCGATCGCTCGTGGCCTATAAAGTACCGGCATGGCCGCGAATGACGTTACGGACAATCTATGTAATAGCAGTAGGGCGTACAGCCCTCGGATATTACTGTGAGGCGAGATTGTCGCGCGGTAGCTCCACCAAGCGGCAACGCTCGTAATTACAGTACCCCTGGCCGTGGAGGGGCTCTTGACGTCACGAGAGCGATACGCATTGAGCTGCTCGCTGGCCGATCTTGACGCGATTGGTAGAGAGCTCTCGGTCACGTCATTTCATTTCCGTACCCCTTTAAGACAAAAGTATGAACGAAGAACTAAAGGTCAGTACTAAAGCAGAGCATTCATTTTCGTTCAAATTTTGAATAATCTCTTATATTTTATTCTGCGCCGAAATTTCGCGAAAACTTAAAAGTTATCAGCGAGTAATGCAACGACGTAATTAATCGATTACGGTTTACGGCGAGTGGTTAGCTAAGTTCAAATTATTTGTTCTTTTGTGAAGTAATAGTTATCGTCTTTCCTTGCATGTCCGGAAAGCGCGCAACAAGCTTGAGGCCGGCCGCAAGCGCACCCTAGCGGGCGTGGACGGTGCCATTGGTAGGACGCTCCGAGGTCCGTCCTCGGAGGGTCTCGGATCCGCGCAGACATTAGGCTAATGGCGCCAATGATTTATTCGTCGGGAAGCGTTCTCTCGATCCATTTGCCCAGCCGAGAAAAGCTTTCATCCTCTGCTTTTTCTCCCTCGTACTATTTTGATGCACTACGCGAAGGTACGCTGTAATATCCTTTCTGTCAAATTTGTCTTTATTATTTCGGAAAGAGCATATTCCCAACCGCTGTTTTTCTTTTTTTCTTTTATAAATGAACAGATATTTTTTGCCACCCCATGACATTTGTTAGCAAGGATGCGCTATCTCCACCATCTGGCCGTGAAGCGTCGAATGGAAGAGAAGAATCGAGTATTACTCTTTTCCGAATCGATGTTAACAGAAACACGCTTTTTGTTCGAGCCCAATCTAGAATAAAAACGGAGATAACGAAACAGACAACTTTCCCAAATTTAGCTCGGGCCCCCGCTGATTTTGTTCTTTCTCTACGCTCTAAATTATCGCGGAAATATTTTCTGCTGCTTCTATGACCTTAAAGGCAGCTCCAATGAAGTGCTTCTGATGGGAGTCGTTTCTTTTCAAGCTTTGCACTGGAATGGCGCGTGTCCTTTTTTACTTACTTGTAGCCACAGACATGGGAGCGCTGAACAGTGTATTTGAAACATTAGAAAGGTGAGCATGCGATTTGCGTTGGTCTCTTGATCTGATACGTATCCGTAAAAGGATGCGGATGCTTGTTTATTAACCAAGCATCTTGGCATTTTCTTTTGCTGAGGAAGGAAACGGTACATCGCTTCCCTTTTCTAAAATTTTAAATCTGATTTCTTTGGGCCTTTCTTAATTCTCCCTTCGGGGCCGTCGGCCTTCGTTTCCATTGCAGTGTTGTTTCCATGAACCATCTCCCCGTCACTTTCCCGGAAATAGGCGGCTGGGCACAAAAGAGCAGAAATGTCGCCACTTAACCGCACTATCGGGCAAACGCAACGAAGAATGTGATGCAGAGCGAAATCCAGACGCGATCACAGCGCCTCTATTTCTGTCGCAGCGGCAGCTGCGAGAAAGAGTCACGCTTGAACGAAGAAGATACGATGGGCGCATCGTGACGTGGCTATCTCGTAAACCCAATAGACCTATAGACCATTTGCTATATTACCCAAGCATCAAGGAGAATGCTGGGATTGGTGTTCCACGCGCCGCACGTGCCGGCGTCAGCAGCAGCAACTTTTTCTCAAGCAAATACATAAAACAAATGGCATGTTGCACGCGCGTTCGTCAACGCTTTCTTTTGGTTATTTACTTCGAATATTTTATACGGGGAAGGCGTGCGCGTGTGGCGCGTGGAACACCAATCCCTGCATTCTCCTTGATGCTTGGGTAATACTGCAATAGGTCTATTGGCGACGTGCGCGACCGAAAGCGTCGCTGTGGCCCTTCCGAGCCCTTCCACGATTGGCCGAACGCTGCCTATGACGTCAGAAAAGGATTTCTCATCGACGGAAATGAGAGGAATGAAAGAACTTTAATTTTGACGGTGTTGGCAGTGTTCCTTTGAGAGCGCAATGATTTCAAGCTTCCACCATGCTATTTACAAACACCATCGAACTTGTTGTTCGCAAGGTAATGACGTCACAAGGGGAAACCATAGAGAGCGCCACCAAAACATCTCGCCGCTAAACTGCCCGAGCATCAAGGAGAATGCAGGGATTGGTGTTCCACGCGCCACACGCGCACGTTTTCCCGGTATAAAAGATTCGAGGTAAATAACCAAAATAAAGCGTTGACGAACGTGCGTGCAAGATGCAATTTGTTTTAGGCATTTGCTTTACAAAAAGGTAATGCTGTGGAGGCCAGCACCTGCGGCGCGTGGAACACCAATCCCTGCAATCTCTTTAATGCTTGGGTTATTTAGCAATAGGTCAATTCAGAAAACGCATCTAGGAGTTGAAATAAGAAAAGCGCGTGCGCCTGGCAGGGACGCCGAAAGACCGCTGAGTAACTCGGATCGACTTGAGCAAGATTTGGAACGCAGTCACTTATCGTAACGTGGGTAAACAACGTTGGCTGACCTGAGTACACTGGTATTCGATATTCTGTAGGAACAGATTGGAAAGTAGTTTTGCGGCAGATTTGGGCTAGCGCTCACGTTTAATAAGGAAGGAAAGGTGTTCAAGCAAAACACTGAAAGAGTCTAACGACTCCCCGTCAGCGAAGTGCGCAACCTGAAACAGTTTTGTGCATATTCGAAACGAGCGAAAGCGAGGCCGTCGTCGGGCCCCTCTTGAGCCGGCTTGTGCCTGACATTTGGGTCCGGCGGTCCTGTCGGCCGCTCTCAGCCATTGTGGAGGGAGAGGAGCGCGGCTTCCCAGGCGGCGTTGGCGTCATGCAGATCACGAGGAACCGGCCGCGGACGTGCGGGTCGTGCCTGGCAGACAAACGAGGCTGGCGGCTCGTGCTCCGCCCCGCGCCCAATGATTTCTCGATCAATGCCGAGGGCGGACAAATATCGGGATAACTGAAAAGTGCCTCGCCCCTGTCGCCATGCGGCGTGCGGAGTCTCCTTGCTAGGCTCTTTTCTTTTTCTTTTCCTGGGAGTCAGTTGACTACGCCCAGCGACGCCTGGGAACAACTGCACCCGGTCCATGGCGCGCCGCAGTGGCGGTGCCGCTGGAGGAACGGGGGCTCTGTTCACGAACAAAAGGAACACCTCGACAACCCGTGCGATCTGCCGCAGTGCTGCACGCTCATGCTGCACCTTCACGTGGAGCGAAAACTGGCGAGAACACTCCCACCGCGCGCCCATGCTGCCAGAAGAGCGGGTGCCGCGCCTGGTTCATTCGCTGACTGCGACGTATACAAGTAACAACATTATACCTGGCGATGATCAATAGATATATCAACGTTTTATGGGACGAGGGTTTCAAGACACAGTGGCGGCCGAGCAAGCGGCGCACATCATAGGACACGCACCACCGTCGACCCGAGAGTCGCACAAGAGGCTTGTCGTCGTCAGACGACAGCCATCATTCGTTATTCGAGTCCGAGAGAAAAGTCTTCGATTGCGCGGGCGGTCAAGCTGCATCGCGCCGACCGGTTCTCCGAGGATGTAGGGAAAGACCTCCTTAAAAGACGATTCACACGACGGACCGAAACACGATTTTCGTACGCGGACCGTGTACCACGTGGCCGCCGCGTCACCGATTCCTGCGATCCGCGCCTCGTCCGCGGACGCGTTGACTGATAAAGTCTATCGCCTTTTCGCTTGCGGGTGTTTGGCAGGAGACTGACTTGAATAGCGTTTAGTCTGGCAACTGTACAATGTTTTCTTGATTTCTTTTTTTGTTTCTGGACGATTAAAACCAAAACTGCGCATCGTTGTTTTTCGTGCGTTCGCTGTTTCATTTTGTCGCGCCATTCTTGGTTCCACGCGTGAAATAAACTGCAGAAACTTTGTCCGGCTGACGCGACGCAGGTTCCGGTTCTCCTCCGGGTCCGTGTCGAGGAGCTCCCGTCAAAACTCGTCGAGCACGCCACCATAATTCTAGCACGTTCAATCAGGGTTTCACCGAGCAAAACCTTTCTTGTGGCTCTGGTGTACTTTAGTGTTGTGCACGTGCGCGGAGTGGGTGAAGCACTGATCTCTATTGTAGTAGGCTGGATCGCGGATCGAGAGCCCGTCGGTGTCGCCACCGGCGGCCATTGCTTGAAACCAGGCAATACACGAAAGACTATGGGAGAAACGCACAAAAGTAAGAGTATGGCAAGTATTTTATGCTGTGCTGTGATCCTTATGTCGGGTGTTTGGAGATGGAATCGGTATTTGTCAAACGTTTGGACGCCTATCAAAAAAATCGAACGTACCGGAGCACCTACGGCTGGGCTGGCAAGCTTGCTCTCGTCGTGGAGCAAACAAAGGAACTTTGTCGTCAATGCGATGTCGTCCATGCGGGGGAAGCCCAGAAGTTGATGAATGACAAAGAAGTTCCATCTTGACAGCGGCTTTTCGGGAGCGAGCGAGTTCTGCGTAGCAAAGCCTTGGAGCTTGTCGTCTGCTAAACCCAGCTCAACGAAACCGCCACCGACTCCGCGGTCACTCCAGGTAACTCTCACCTCATTGAGATACACTACATTTTTCGCCCAACGGAATCACGCTCGACCACAAAATATTTATTTATAAGAACTGCGAGGGCTGTCAGTTTTAATGTTTGTACGCGAGCTATTTGACGGGCTTATAGAAAAGCAGCCAAAGGTTCCGTGTCCGACAACAGCTTAGAAACGGAAGAAATAGCACTTTTCTTGTTTTTTCTACAGAGTCCCATTCATTTGGTGGTGTCAATCAATGGCCACCGGTGGCGACACTCGGACCCAGCTACCGAGGCCGCGGTCCGTGATCCAGCCTACTAAAATAGAGATCAGTGGAATGAAGGCATCTACAAACGCCCCTCCGCGAGCCCACAACTTTGTTGCTTGTATGCCGAATAGACCGATCTCACTAAGCGTTCGGCGCATGCGTGACACCGCCATAACTTTAGTTCACAGGAGTCAGACGGCCGTGCATGCGAGGGCTCGTGCCGTTTCGTGCTCCACACGCGCAGAGCTCCAGCGGGGTTGTCGCACGTGCAGAAAGACTAAAGTTCCCTCGAGCAGTACCATGTCTGTGTCACTCGCTGATTCCTATTATAGGGGGACTGGATAGCGCATAGCTGTTCTCCGAGCAGGGCGCAAGTGAAGCCACTGGAACTTTGATGCTTGCCCCGGAAGTCGGGCGTCTGCTGGCCTTCCTAGTGCATTCGGTCGACTTTTTGGTCCGTCCGTACTTTTCCGGTGTCTTTGAGTGGGTTTTAACAATAATGCTCCGAATTAAATCTCGAAAATGAGGCATTCGAACTTGGGACATGTGCACACTTGATGTTTAAAATGAATGGCTTCCCATGATACTTCTCGGGTCTGCATGCGCTTTTACTGCGTAACAAGCAGGCTCTTTTGAGTTGAGAAGCAAAAATCCAGCGCCCTCGACGATTTTCGAACCTGCACTCGGAATGGTTACAAAGCCTGCCGGGCGCTCACTTCCGGGACAAGCCGCTTACTTGTTTTCTGAATGCGCCATCTAGCCCCCGTTGATAGCGATCAGTTTTGTCACTGTCATTCCTTGGGTTAGTAAAGCTTGGCGCTTCGCTCGAAGCCTATCACGGTGTGTTGTCTGGACCTGTACGTAACAGCGGCGCAGAGTCTTTATCGTGGTAGCAAACTTCGATTTATCTCTTAGACTACGGTGCCATGGTAGGTTGTTGGAGTTTCGCGACACTGTGGGGTGGCGAACAAGTTCGGTAGGTCCTCGCTGGCGTCTGCTCGTCGTCTCCCTAGTGTGGATGCGCTTGGGAGACGGACGAACCGCGGACATGCCGTCACGTGATCAATCCATTTGCGGATCAATCCGTCGTGTGAATCGGCCATAAAGGGGAGGAAGGGGATAGCGAGGGAGTGGTCAAGACGGCTTATTATCCCAACTCGAGAACGCGCGCCCTCTACCACGCCAATACACAAAGATTTCGCAATCGCGTTCCCATCACGGTGGGGGTATAATGCCTCGTTCACACTTGCGAACCGGCGGCCGGATCCGCGAGAATTCTGACGCCCGGCGACGAAAGCAAGCCCAATTTCCGGCGGAGAGCAAGATCTCTCTGGGACCAATTTTGAACGCCGGAAAAAAAGTTACCTCTCGCCGCAAGCCAATCGGAACGCACGGGGGAAGTGGCGCTTGCTGACGTCAGATCCCCGCTGACGAGCTGGCGACGAGACGCGCGCCGGCAAGGAGGAGGTTTGGGAGCTCTCGTCAGCTCTCGTCTGTTCGGGAAACTGCGAGACGCTCGCGCCGCGCACTCCGCAGGTGCCACGCACTCCGCAGGCGGCAACAAATCTGAACGGCCCGATCTTGTTTCGGCGAGCGAATCCAGTTGGCGGCGAGTGCGTGTTTCGCAAGTGTGAACGAACCATAAGGCGGCTGCCAGATTTGACAATCTATACAAGCGACGTTTGTTGTAACTTAACCTTCCCTAACCTAACATAACAAACCCTGACTTAGTCTATCCTATCCTGTCCTAACCTAGCATAAAAAGTGAAGCACAGCACCCTAGGTTACATGACCTAGGGTGCTTTGCTTCACTTTCCATATTCCTACTGTTTACCGTGAGGGTGTTAAAGGATCAGTAAAGCACCGCGCGCCTTGTTTCTGTTTCCCATTATCATATATTTGAATCAAATAAATATTCGGAACACATCTCTTATTTTTCAGTTATTTCAAAACTATCGCAGCGTATTTGAAGTGATCAAAAATTCTGTTTCAAGTTATTTTTTTCCTCTCTTCCACTTACGCAGTCAGCCATGGCGCTTATAAGTATTCAAAACAATAAACCAATAGACATATTGCTAGATTATCCGAGCATCAGGGACAATTCTGGGAATGTTGGTACACGCGTCGCTCACGCTCACCTCCCCTTTATAAAATATTCGAAGTAAATAACCCAAATAATGCGTTGACAAAGGCGCGTGCAAGATAACATTTGTTTTAGACTTTTGCTTTAAAACATTTACTGCAGCAGACGCCAGCACATGCAGCGCCTATAACTACACTCGCAGCATGCTCCTTAATGGGTTTAGCAAAAGGTCTATTAAATGATTTCATTGTAACATTCTGTTCGTACATTGCCAGGGCAATAGGTCTTTGCTGACTTACCCTAGCTGCATAGGAGCCTGCTGCGAGTGTAGTTACACACGCTACACATACTGGCGTCCGCAGCAGTAACTATTCTAAAGCAAAGGCCTAAGACAAATTTCCCCTTGCACGCGGGTTCGTGAAAGCCCTATTTTGGTTATTTACTTCGAATGGTCGAAGTACATTCTCAGCATTCTCTTTTATGTTTAGCGAATAGGTATATTCTGATGACATCAATTGTTTTCGCCGAATGTATAATTTCTGAAGTTCTGAAGCATCTTTATCAGGCTCCCTTCGCCGTTAGGCCGATTAATGTGTTAATAACTCGTACTACAAGCTTGCCAATTAATCGAAGAATAAACCCTTTATCTGAGCACAGAAAGTGATCGACGTATTCAAGTTCGTATGCATCGCGGACTCCTTCTATTGTAAGCATGTGTGCCGGTTTCAGTCGGATTGACACGATTCGGTTGCCCGCACATATGCCTTAGGCCTCAAATGCGTAGCGATGAAAACAGGCGTTGCGCGGCTGTTTTCATCGCAACTGCAGCAGACGCTGTGACATGGTATGCCATGGCGCCACGTCAAAGCGTCTGCGGCAGTTGCTATGGAAACTTCCGCGGCGTATATTTTTGTCGCTGATGTGTATGGGGATTTATATTTGAGGCCTCGAGATGGCGTATACCTAATCTACGGTGCTCGACCGAGCTTAGACGGGGCAGAACGCTGCGGGGTTTAAAGTGGGATACGGTGGGTATCGTGAACTCCGTGAGACGACCGACGTGGATCATTCATCGAGTCCCACGGCCTCCGTCCCTGCTTCGAACCAAGTGCAGCCCGTTCGGCGAGTACCGCCCGACAGTCTTCGGCTAGAAGCTCCGGCCGCTCCTCGCCGCTGCTTTCGGGGCAAGGAAAAGAGAAGAAAAACGGGCTTTTGTCTAGTCTTGCTCCGCCTCAACGATGCGCAGTCTGAAGAACGCCAGAAGTGGCCCCGCACAAATTTTAGTTGTTCTCGAGGGGCCGACAATTGTCTTTCGTCTGGGGTAAAACAAAAAGGAAAAAAAAAGCATTTTTTGTTGAAGATGTAAAACAGTATATAAAGAAGCGCGAGGACAGCAGAACTCTGACAAAACATAATGTAAAGGAATAGAAACAGAAGAGGTTGAATCCAGCCGGAGCATAGAGGCCTCACGAAGCGCGTCGACATGCCTGGCAGTTGCCCCCCGCCTCCAACGAGAACCCCGGGTTGCTCATGATGCGTGGGCGGGTTTGGAGAGTTGCTCGGCGTCCGACGCCGCCGGGCCCGGATTTACAGGCGCCGCGGTCCCCGGGGCCGCCTCGTAGACGCGCCCGTCGTCCCCGGGGCCTCGTCGCCACTCGTGCCCCGGCGGCGTTGTTGCGGCAAGCACCGACAGCGCAATCTGTTCGGCTGTCCCTGCCCGCGAATCGAGGAGCGCTGGAACGCCGAGCGGGGACATCTGTCGCCACGCAACACGGCGACGCCTCGAGCACTTTGCCGCCGCTCTCAGACACGCTCGTCGGGGGCACACACGCCTCTCCTGAGCGGGAAGGTCCCTAATGAGGTCCATCGGATGTCGGGATCGCGAACTACGTCGGCTGTCTTGTAGCTCTAGTGGGATACCAACTCGGCTGGTTCGTCCGGGACCGGTTTTATGTGCGGCACTCCGCGAGTGATATGCATTCTGGGAGAGAACTCGCAAGGTGCCAGTGCGCCTAAAGCGAAACATTGGTCAACTAGCAACTTGCACGAACGAATAACTGGGATGCTATTTGCAACGAACTGAAGTTCGAAGCGGAGCATGATCGGACGCCATTGATCCCTCTCAGCACGCCTCATCTGTCACACGTGGAGTGATTCCTTACTTTTTTGCAGCCCTCCGGTCGTGTGGAACGTTTTGATTGACTTGCTAGCAGTAAAAACGATAAATGTTGCGCCCCCTCGAACAGGTGGCGTCAGCGCTCTTTATCTTTCCAGGCATGGGTATAAACTCCAATGTGAGTTGAACCTTTTGCTTGAAATTTTGAAATGCGATGGAATTTTTTTCGTGTACACATGTACGTATGTGTTATATGCCAAAATGAAAGTGAGACCCTCGAACATATAGTTTTTTTTAAGTTTACGGGTCTTCGTCCTGTCCTTTCTAAAGGGATTTACCGTTTTGCCGTGAGTGTTTTGCTGGTGAATGTTGAAGAAAGAAGGAACAAAAGATTAAAATAACTAAAAGGAGGATAGAATGTTGGTGGAGAAGAGCTGGAGAAGCATGATAGTGAATAAACTTGGTCGTGTAGAAGATTTAAAGAGAGAGGAAATTTATCGCCAACCTTAAAGAGGAGAGGTGTAAATTTCTGGGGGCGCATTCTACCGCGCGATACAAAATGTATTATTTATTTATTGAGTCGAAGAATACTACCGGTTGTCTTCTAGCGGCCAAGGCATGGAGGAGGACACAATGTAAGGGCGTGAAATTATGCCGATAGACATAAGCTACAATTATTTTTAACGAGAAATTTGTGCTGACGTAATGAGTACTAACCTTTATTAGTTGGTTTCATCTTCAATCAAACACGCGTGTCGTGATAAGTGTTTTGAATTCCCACAAAAAATTATATCTTATAACACTCACACCCGTTTTTGTTTTTGTTTTTCTCCTCGGGCTCATGCATGTCAGCGCCATAGCCTGCTCTCTCTTTCCGTTCTCCTATACTGTATTTAGAGAACTTTGGGAAACTTGACGAGTCTTAAATGGCAAGTCAGCCAATCGCTGCACATCCAGACGCAGAAGTGAGCCGTGCCTTCACAGAAACTTTGGGACAGCTGAAGGCCGGCCCATGGGGCCGGCAACTGTATTCCTCGAAACTCTCCGACCGGGGCGGCGAACTCTCCGTGGCCTATTTCGCCGCGAATCCGGAAGCGGGATTTCCTTTCCTTTCTGCGCAATGGACACGCGAGACGTGGCGGGAACACACACGGCTTCTAATTCTCATCGCCGTTCTCCTTCTCTTTCTCCAAATAAATAATAAATAAAAAGATAAAAACAATTCCGAGTGCAAGCATGTACTTAGCACAACCGGAGCGCTAATGAAACACGGCAGAGCGGGCGTCGGGAGGTGCCCGAGAGACGGCCGGAAGCGGTGGGTGGACGGGCCCGAAACAAAGGGGGCCGGACGTCCGCGGAACCGGAGGATCGCCCGGGAAGGCGCCGAACAGGCAACCTGATTTCCGCGACGTTGCGCACCTCGCCGGAAACGGAGTTCGCGCGTCAACCTTTCCCTCGCGGTGTTGTGTTGCCGCAGCTGAGCTCCAAGGAAGATGGGGGTCGGAGCGAATTCCAAGGCCGGAGCTGTAGGACAGACATTGCAGCCTCTCAAATTCGACTGGTGTGAGATGATGAAAGCAGAAAGGGGGAGAGAAGAGAGCGCCGTGCTTCGCCAGCGGTGCGGGGAAACTGTCGACGCCAGAAAGAGGACGCTGCCCAGAGCAATCCTGCCGGAAGCTCGGCCGGGGAAGGGACCTCGATGATCGAAGCGAGGCCTGTGGCCGGAAGCGCCAACGAGGATGAGCGGAAAAAGAAGCGCGTGTAGAGGGTGGTCCGAAGCGAACTACGAGGCAACAGGCGCGGGGAAGCCCGGCCTTGTTAGAGGTCGGCCCGGTCCACCGTGGCCCGGTCGAGCCTAATGAGCTTGCTCGGCCCACGTGGAAATCCGGAGCATCCGCACCGCAGGAGGTATCTTCTCTGTGCCGATCCCCGTGCGCGGCGTTCGAGTTCCGAGGCCCCGTTAGGACCTTCACGGGCTCCCGAAGCACGTTCCCTCGGCCTGCCTAGAGAATGGGGCTTGTTTGGCGCTCGCTTTTGCTTCGACATCACGTGATGTCGGTGCCTTTTAGGCGGCGCAGAATGACGAGGCCCTGTCCCGCGCCAGCGAGGCTCTCACGTTCGTCCTGCCGTCGATGGGGCCTTTGCATCTCCAACCCAAGTCCGGATACAAAAGTTGTCGTTGACGTTAATCACTCGGATTTGATTACTAGCCGGGCAATCTACCTCCCAATAGGGTTTTTATTAATTGTGGATATGAGTATGCGTGCAAGAATGACACCACCAATATAAACTAAGAGAGGGAAAAAAGGCTAGTTGGGGACGAATTCGTGAGGGTGACGTCGAAGCCATGAATTCCGTGCACCAAAGCACATTGGCCGCGAAGCTCCACACGCGCACTCTTCTCTTTTTTGAAATGCCATAAAATGTTCTCCCTGAGCACGTATAGAACGGCCGAATGCACAATTAAGTGTTGGATTTTACCTTGTCAAATTTTGAGGCGTAATTGTCCTACTCTCAAAAGGTGACCAGCGAGCTTTCCAGAGTCAATGGCGGACGTGTTCGGGTACGACAGCTTGCGATGAATCTAAGTGGTGGCGCCGTCTTCCGATATGCGTAGCTAGCAGACAACTGAATGCGTCAACTTTGACGGAGGTTTGAGAGGCTCCTACTGCAGGAATGACGCTTTTACTGTTTACAAACATGAACCGCCACTTGCTTCCCGATCGACTTCCAGTCGCTCCGTCTTTGCAATTAAGCCTGTCGAGCTCGCTGATGCCACCGGTGCTAGAAAGCATAAATACTACACGGACAACAAAGTTGGAAATTTAACGAGAGCTTTCGGCTGTATAATTTGATGTCTTTGAAGAGACAAATTGGTTTATAAGAATATTCGAAAGATTTAAACAAACCTCGCGCTTCTTCGTTGATTTTTTTTTTTGCGGTCATTTAGAGAGGGTGTGGTTAAACATTTCATCGACATTTCAAGCAGCCTTGTTAAAGTAAGCTTTGCTCAATCTTTTTATGAACCGGAAGTTATCTTGGATGTCAACGCCTGAAGCACAGCCTGGTGGCGTTTGCCATGAAGAGGGTCTATAACTTCTGAGAGAATGCACGCGGGCTAGACAACTGGAATATTGACGCTAATATATCAAACGTTTTCTATCTCTTTCCAATAGTCAAGAAATGGTAGGAACTGCGAATGCTCTCCCTGAAACATAGAACGTGGTCAGAATTGAAAAAAAACAACAAAAAAAACGTGTTTTCGAATTCTTTTGGCAAAAACAGAGTTCAAGCCTTGGACCGAGTGGCAGCCTACAAATACAAAGAAGAACCCTAGCTCGGAGAAGAGGATGCTTGTACAATCCGCGAATCAAACACTACCTGATTGTCTACTGGGTACTCTGATGAATCGTGGGTTGACAAATGACCTGCCAAAGCACATCCAAGCGAAGGTGCCCTCGACCTTTGAGCGCACCTTCACGATGGTGCTTCGATCAGCCAAAGCGCTTCGATGAGCCCACATTGTCAGAACATTCGTGCGGCGAAATATCAGGCGGCAGTTCAAAAAGGACAAACTATCCCCACGTACCGTTTGAACACAAGAATATTTTCCTGCTGCTTGGAAACAAGTTGGCTCACTTCTATCATGCCTCAAGACGACAAAATAAAGGGGCCAATGGAAGAAGATGACACCAGTGCAAATACCTAATCAAAGAAGGTCCAGTCTCTGCCCACTGACACCAAGAGATGTTATTTTCCTAAACAAGATTACAACACTATAGGAACGGGTATACCATTCCTATGATAAAGAAGAATCAAGTCAACGATGCCGACATACTCTCTCATGACCCCATTGAGGTTCAAAGTTACAATGCCAAGCATATGCACAACTAATACACACAAAGCGAAATCATCCACCATAGAAGTCCCGCTGATGTCAAGGCCTTTGTAATAGAGTATGTTGCCCATCAACATGGAGCGAACGCCATAAGTATAGTACGAGTGGTTCTTAACAATTGTGTACCTTCACCTCGCATTTCCAAATGTGTTTTGAAGGAGTCGGGTTATATAAAAAAATCTGTTATTTCATCGCATCAAATATTGGTATATGATCATGAACGAATGACTCCAATTGGACGTAAAGTGGCATGGCAATACAGTTGGAATGTTGAACGAATGAAATAAAAGCTCGGGCTGGGCACAGTTCCCAAGGAGTCACGCTCTGCAGATTGGAGCCGCACGTACAACCACGGTGAAAGCAAGGCCTGGTTCGCGCCTGATGAACGAGACGCTGATTCTTTCCAGCGGAGCAACACGTCGTCGTCTCGCGTCTTCAACGAGTACCGTTGACTTAAGTGGCCGAGACTTGTGTGGGAAGCTGGGCTGGGACTACTGCTGGCCCTCATCCCACCCTCCTTTTTTCCAGCCCCGTGCGACGTGCTCGGAGATCACGGAGAATCATTCGGCCCTCTTCGGTTCAGAATCACATGATCTCCCCGGTACATCGGGGGCGTGACGGGAGGAGACTCTGAGCTCCACCAAGCGCAAGGATCGACGATCGCCTGCCCGTTTTAACTGTACCTCTCCGCAATGTGCTCCTGGAATTCCCCGCACTTTCGCGTATCTGCGGGGGAAAAAAAGAAGAAGAAAAGTGTGGTTGTTGTGCGTCGGAGGGAAATCAAACGAGGCACATAAACGCCGCTCGCGCATTGTTTTTGGAGCGGAATTGCTGGGAGTCTCGCGGAGACGGATTCGCCAGTACGATTTTCTCGGGCCCGCGGAAAGCTTTTATTTTGCTTTCCATTTCCGTATTCTCCATCATGTTCGGAGCGCGGGCAATTTAGGAAGCTTCGCTCGCTGCCAGCCGCTGTTTCCTGCATTAGAACGGGGCATTATGGTCAAGATAGCTTCTAATTTCCGGCAGCAAATCGATTTTTCGATTTTTCTCCGGAGGAGCACTCCCCTCTTTGCTCGCCTTAGAGTCGGGGTCTTTGCGGCGCATCTGGCGGCAGAAGAAATCCAATGGCGGAGAGAAAGAAAGAGGGATGGAGAGATGGCATTGAAGAAAGGGGAAGACGTCGGTCATTATGCGCTTGTGCGGCGTCGTGTCACCGTCGTTGGGGAGGGAGAGGAGTGGCTAAAGAGTGGATAGAGAGAGTAGAAGCAGGGGGTAGACATAGCTGTAGAGATCTCGACGTTACATCCGCCAAGTGCCAGTCCGGCACCAGAAGGTCCGTTATGTTGTTTTTTGGGGCGCGCCGCACGGCCTTGAGAGCAACTGGAGCGGCCCCGTGTCCCTCAGGTGGCCGATGAGGGCACTGACCGCCATTCTCTTCGCAGATGTGGGTCCCTCCGGCCACAAGATGCGCTACGGCGTGGTGCACAGCCGCCCTAAGCGCGCAAACGCGGCTTTCAGCCAAGCCCGCTCGTTCTTATCATCCTCGCAGTCGGCGAGTTACGTGAGTCGTGTCGACGGGCACCCCGCAGGTCTCACAGTCCGGGTCGACGTGCCGGTCGAGCCTATGAAGTCAAACCGGCGTCGTTGTCCGGAGTCGTAAGATCACGGCGGCCGTTTGCCGGTCGATTCGGCGGGGAAGCCAGTACGGGCGGTCCGACCGTCGGGTTAACCGATTGGTAAAACGGAGAGAGCGCGACACGGACGAAACTTTCCGAGGAATTCAATTCAATTCAATTCGTGTCTTTACTCCCATCATATATATGGATGACGGAGAGAAGGAAAAAAGCTCCAGAAGTTGTAAAGCACCCACGTTCAACAACAACAAAAAAATCGTCCATGATGTGAGTCGTCTATAGTAACGAATCGAGGGCAAGTTCACAAATAATGCACAACAAACGTTCCTCAAAAGCCTAGCATAGCGTATTCAAGCCTTAGACTTGCAAACATTATACATTTTATCGCCGACATTATGCATACTGAAGGTGAAAGGACGTAAAAAACCACGAAAGTTTTTGGTTCTTTTTCGATATTGTTTGGTTTTGCATTCTTAGGCGAAATTTTAAGTGTTTCGGATTGAAATTGATTTTTTACTTACTGCTGAGCGGTGCAACATGTATAAATAAACAGTGCTCATGTGTATCTGCATTGACCTTGGGTTCAATCGCCCATCTGCATCGTACCGGCGTGCTATCGTGTGTCAGTATAGGCCCTTTTACTGTTTACAAACATAATCTGCTGTTTTCTCCCAAGAGACGTCAGGTCTTTCCGTCTTTGCAAGCCTGTCGAGCTTTCTTATGTCACCAGTTCTAAAAAAACATACATGCTACACGGACAACAAAGCTGGAGATTTAATGAGGGCCTTCGGCTGTACAATATTGCATCTTGGAGGAGGCAAATTGGTTTACAAGACTCTTCGAAACATTTGAACATATCTCGCGCTTCTTAGTTCTTTCGGCGTTCGCCTGGAGAATGGTTGGTTAAATGTTTCACCGACGTTTGGACCTTTCTCATTATTTTTATGAACCGGACATTCGCTGGGACGTCAAAGATTAGAGCAGCGTCTGGTAGCGTTTGCAAAGAAAATGGTCTATAGTGCGTGATGCATGTTAAAGATTTTGAGCTAGCACTTGCACTGCACTGGCTATATTTATAATCTATAACGAGTAAAAATGTCAACTTTCGACACTCCTATTCTTAAAAGAAAAATAATAACGACTTATTTCGATTCTCCGTGAAATTGCATTTTTATGTGTTTGCGTGTTCGTTTTTCTTTTTTTAATGCGTACATCTTTGGTTGTGCGGCTCTTATAATGAAACAGAGTATAGTTGTCGGATTTTTTACAAAAAAGATTAGGTAAATATAAAATTGAAACGTTAACGCAAAAGACAAAAAGAAAACATAGTCGCACTTAATTTAAAAAAGAAAATTTATCAGGATTGATTAGAATAGCGTTTTTAAAGGTTTGAGCGCACCAATAGCTATAAAAGCAAGCTTCATGCTTTGCACGGTGCGCTTGTTCACTGGAAGTGTAGTTGAGTGCAGCGTGCTCGCGCATGTATGTTCCGCTTCAGTCGCATGATAAAAGCAAATACTTTACTGGTAATATGTATGGTGAAACAAAGCTTACCATCTGCATACGTACAATGCCCTCTGTTTTCACGTGACTACACACTTGTTTTATCATTATTAATACCCGTGCCACATGGGCAACTCGAATGCCATTTACAACGAATGACATTTGTGTGATCAGCGAATCGGCTCGCAATCTGTCGCGCGTGGAATGCGCTACACCCGGAATGTCGCGCGCTGATTGGCCGTCCGCTCAAATGTCATTCGTTGCAAATGACATTCGAGTTGCCCGTGTGGCACGGGCATAATTTCGTTTCCCACGGCGATTCAGCTCGTGCTCTTTTGTGTGCGACATGCATTAGAGACCAAGGAAACGCAGGAGCAATCTATTTCGCGAATTAAGAAAAAACTATACTAATTACCGCGTGTGCCACAATCAATACAAAATATTCAAAACTTCACATGTGGTTGCTTGCGTGGGTAAACAATGTTGTTTGTCAAGAACAACTGTGATTGTACGATATCACGTGGAAAAAACTCGTTATAAGCACGCGACCATTGGCATGCAGTAAATACTCATAATCGGCGCTGAGATGATTGGTAACTGTCAGCAGGTGGAGTTTTTCCATCAGCTTAGAGTTAGGATATTTTCTTCTTTTTATTATAAGCAATCAGAAGACAGCTTACATAAATCTGAGGGTAATAAAGTACTATGAATATTTAAAAATCACTGCCTGAACAGTGTATGCGTACAAGCTTTAACGTTCGATACGCTCAACGCAAGTGTAAAATCTGGAGCTGTTTTAGTCTCAATCAGCGTGCCATTTGCGTACTTACACTATATTTTATGCAATTTTCTCCACCCGTTTGCATATTTTTAATGTTTACACATCACTACATGCTTGTGGGCATTAATCACCAAATTAAGACTGGTACATTCTTAAACTCGGTGTAAAAGCTATTCACAGACTCCGAATCGTTGCATGGCCAGTCACTGCATTCATCACTGAACTCGTCTTAAAATTAGTTTTTATCATTTGTTGGTGTGAATTAGTTTTTAACCTTGGCATTACTTTATTATGAATCCCGCATTAGTCCTGCTTTGGGTTTACCAGACTCAATATGTACACGTGAGTGTCATTGTTTTTGTGTGTTTTCCAGTCTGATGATTATGGTCAAAATAAACATCCACTTACCTCAATGAGGCACCTGACACCACCAAAAAATATTCCATTAGTTTTGATTTGTTAGGTATTTAATTCGTTCAACTAGAATTTTCAATACCCAAGTCTATCACCTCATCACGTTTTCCTGGAAATCCACGAAGACCCACACACATGCACGGCAAAAGGGCCGGCGCGTCATATAAATCTGATCACATTGAAATATGTGTAATTGGCCTCCAAAATCCCTGGTATGCTAATGGCACACAGGCAATTTTATATTTTTCAACTTCCGGTTGTTTTGTTTGCATGTTTCTCGCCATTAGCGCAGGACTATTTGCGCGTTTTGTTCTTACCATATTTGCTTGAGACGGGAGCTCGGAGCGTATGGAACTGGCCCCCTTGCGCGAGAACTGACGCAGCCGTGCGGGTTCCACAGAAAGCTCGCGCAGAAAAAAACAAGCGAAGGACCAGGGATGTAAATTTCAGGATATAGCAAAATTCCTCACTTTATCGAAGCGCCACCACACACGATTTCTGACGTTGTTGTACAGGTCTGGCAGGCGATTCCACCTCCATCTGTTGGTTCAGAATCATGCTAACCAAGGTTGGGGTTGTACCTTAAGCCGGGGTTAGAGCTTCTTTATGGGCTCCCTACGGGAGCCAGAGTTACGCGTTCAACCATCTTGAAATCCTAAGTTATTTATTTGTTTATTTATTTATTCATTCAGATACCTCCAGCGCCATGGGGCATTACAGTAGAGGGGAAGTTGGGATTGAAAAACACAAATAGTTGTACAAAGGTTCAGAGAGCAATATACACAAGCCATAAATATTTTAGCATCATAAGAAAGTGCAGGCTACATAAAAATGCTGTCTATTGAAAAATGAACTAAACACTAGGAGGTTAGTGTTGAATAAAGATATATCGTTAGCAACAATGTTGACTACCGGGGTTGGGAAACCGTTCCAAACTCGTATTGTTTTAGGCAAAAATGAGCTCATAAAGACTTCAGTTCTACAGCGGATTTACTTAACCTTATAAACATGATTCTTTCGTTGTGATATCTAATCTGGCGGGTGAAGGCAGGGCATTTCTTTCTATCCCAGTCCTACAATGAAATGTGTAATTAAAAATTTCAATCGAAGGCTCCCGCGAGGATTGTCTGGAACGTCAATCCCCGCGCGAGTAGGAGGCGTGCTCCGTGGATTGCGGCCGGTCACGTGACTGAATTTTGCGAATAGCGGCGCCCTGCGCGTCGGCACGCATAGAAAATAGAAAAGGAGAAGGAGGCAAATGCAGCCGAACATACGCAGGGTCGCGTGCTACGTCGGTGAAGCGACCATATTGGTAACTTTCCTGCACTGCGTAGCTTGGATTCTTTGCTCCTCACGTGATCGATCTCAGCGAATAGTGGCGCGGCGGTCAGTCAGTCTACAGACACGAATCACCGCTATATCCGTGGTTTGAATTTCGCGTGCCAAGTTTCTCCTTGAACTCATTGTCGTGGGACATTCGAAGCACTGATCTCGCCGTTACTTCCTTTCGAATCTGTATGCAGACTGTCTTTTGTATGATGTATATGGAGTATTCACTGGCGGTTATAGCTGTGTGTGCGACTGCTGAGCATAATGCGATGGCAAGCTTTCACAGTTATTTTCATACGTGCATTCGACAACATCGAGATTGCCGGTGTTGGCAGTCTACTAATGTGAGCTCGTTCTGAGCATGCGCTCTAAACAGCGCTCTCAGATATGGGGTCCATTGAATAGACAGGCCTATTGCTAAATTACACAAGCATCAGGGAGAATGCAGGGATTGGTGTTCCACGCGCCACACCTGCACGCCCTCTCCGCATAAAAGATTCGAATTACATAACCAAAATAAAGCGTTAACGAACGCGCGTGCAAGATGCCATATTGTCTTAGGCATTTGCTTTAGAAAATGTACTACTGCTGACGCCTGCACGTGCGGCGCGTGGAACACCGTTCCCTGCATTCTGCTTGATGCTTGGGTAATTTAGCAATAGGTCCATGTTCTTATAAGCAGTGTGATCCTTGCTTTAGGGTGATTCGCTCTCCCAAAACTAACAAATGTTTGTTTTTTGCTTGCAGGTGAGTTTCCCAATTCTTCCGACTTCCTGGAAACATGACGACTCGGTAAGCGGGCGAACTTCCTCCAGGGTTCGCAGAGCGCCCCCAAATGCGCTCGTGGTGTTCAGAGGGAACTCGAGTCGTCCATGCATACGAAACAGACGCTTTCCGGCTGCGTGAACTTAGCCGTAGCTATTCTCACGCGAGAGCTCAGTGCCTTTATAGACACAACAATGACCCTGATGCCATGCCCATGTTTAGAAACGGGAATAAATAGACCCTTTCAGCCATTACCCAAACACCAAGGACTATTCGCAACTTTTAGTGATGGTGGTACCGCGATGTGAGAATCGCGCTCCCTAGATTTTGAATGATCGCGTTCTGAATTAAGGTGCTTGCTTACAACTTCCTGACGTGAAAGTATGACGTAAGGTTCTCATATAGCTGCTGTATTACAGAATTACAATTACGCGTCACAGACTGAACCTCGTACTGCTGTTTCACGATGATCGTCCAGATGACGGCCATTTTGATAGGAACTAGAGTGGCCTCTAGAGGATATAAAAGTTGCGAATGTTGCAAGCGTAGTTACTTGCGCTGTACGCGCTGATGCCTGCAGCTAAATCGTTTTTACGTGAAAAATTAACAACAAATAGAATTCTGCTCGTGTATTCTTCACCCTGTTTGTTTCTTCTTGAGTTTGTCTCATACTGTTCATTGGTTGGGTACCGAAGCGCACCAATAGACATTTCGCTAAAATACCCAAGCATCAAAAAGAATGCTGGGAACGTAGGTACAGGCGCTGCACTTTCTGGCCCTCCCTGTATGAAAGATTCGAAGTAAATAACCGAAATAAAGCGTTTGTAGAACGTGCGTGCAAAGTGCCATGTGTTTTAGATGTTTGCTTTCGAAGAGTAACAACTGAAGACGCCAGCACGCGCATCGCGTTTACCTACGTTTCCGGCATTCTGTTTGATGCTTGAGTACTTCGTCAGAATGTCTATTGCATTCAGAATCAGGCATTTCCTTTCCTCACAACTCGATCTCTGCTTGAAGCGAACAGCGCTGTCACCTGAAAGCTTACATCAGTTTTATTCCAAAGATTTTTGAGAAAAGCTCGATTGCTGGCAGGGCGTTATGTTAATTTTTTTATAAAAATGAACGATGAAATATGAATACATCAGAAACACAATAAACGAATAAAAATATCAGCCAGCAGATGCCCCTGATGCTTCGTTGGGGGATACTGTTATTATTGGCCCCGCGCCCGCAAGAGCAGCGCTGGGCCGCGGAAGCTACGGCGAAGTAGTGTATACGAATCACCCCCGTACACGAGCGCGACAGGTTGCAGGGGAATACCATCCGTTGAGTGGGCCACGCTGGGATTCGTCGGCAAACTTCGTGAGACCCGTTCCCGTGCTCACGAAGTTGACAACCTTGCGGCCGTTCCCTTCGGGAAAAAAAAATTGTTTTCTTCATTGGATGGATCAAATGTTCGCAACTATTCGGTACGTTTGCAGCGAAAGGCAGTGCTATTATGTGGCAGAGGGCGTAGACAGAAGCCTGTTGTATCGACTATCGAGAGACGCCCATGCGCTACTCCAGCACTTTGCGAACGAAGAGGAACTAACTGCTTTAGTTGCTTTAACTACCAGAGCTGTCCGTATGGCTCGTCCGTCATATCCAACGCTTGTGCGGCAATTGTTTTTGTACTAAGAGCGTTACTATGAACTAAGCGCGAAGGCTCTAAAGTAGCACGTCAACCAAACGACGGCACGGCTTGACTGAATAACCGCATGACTTGACGGCGATCGCGCTGCATGCGAGCTGCTGCCGGTGTAGCTAACGGAAGTCTTCATCGCACTAATAATCTTTGTGTTGACTTGGTATTCTACATACATAACCGCGGGTAACCTGCAGCACGAGCACTCCGCGAACGCGGTGGTGGTGGTGGTAGGGGGGGGGGAGGGAGGAGGGGTTATGGGATGGATGAGATGGGGCGATCGTGCGATCGTTCAGTCCTTGAATATCTCGACTAAGCGAGGTTGAATTGCGTTGATAACCAAGTGGCAAAGCTCATAACTAGGGTACGCTTTGCCCTAAGGAAGTCCATAACGTCACGGGCGAAACCTGGCGCGACGGATGTATCGATACCCATCGCGTTCTCTTATGGTTGATTTTGATTGAATTTATATACAAACCGAATTGAGCACTTCATATTTTATTGAATTGCATTACGAGAAAAAATAAGTGACCAGTAGGCTATTTGCAATTCCGGAAGAGGTAAAGTTTCCGTTGAACCATCAAACAGGCTCATAGTAAGGATCGCGAGCAGATTCGCCGTGAGGGGAGGGGGAATGTATAAGTTAAATATAATAATGACATAATAAATAGATTTAACTAGGGGCTAGTGTGAAGTTGACTCCTCTCATTGACACACACACGAAAAAACTAGCCAGAAAATAAAAACATTCCTTCTCGATCCGAAAAAAAAAAACTTTTACTGTCGGGCTTGACTGATGAGGCAGGGCTGCGCGGACCCCTAGAACGCCTTCGCGGACCCCTAAGGGTCTGCGGACCCCCATTTGAGAACCACTGTGCTAAGGCATATGCCACACGAAACACGAGGCGTCATATGCGAAAATTCAGGGCGTGTTTCTTTTCAAAGGAATCAATCTCAAGGGAGCAGGGAAGGACAGCTGGTTTTGATAATTGTCCTCCTCGATATCTTCGCTTTTCTCTACACCCCGAACTCTTCTTTACAGTTGAACGATACATTTTAGAATAATGTATAGGGTGACCCAGGTCACCAGGCGCGATCTGAAATGGACCGTAAAAACCGACGTTTGCACGTAGCAATCTAAACTTTTCGGCGAAGGTGTATTTCACGGGTCGGTTTTTGCTTGTAAAATTACAAAGCGTGGCTTTTTTTTTGTAAAAAATAGGGCCAAGAAACTTGCCAGGGTCAACGGCGCGCGGCGACGCAGACCGCCAAGTCGAGTAGCGGGGTGGGTTCGGCGCTCGGCTTTGGCACCCTTGACGAAAAGTTTAGGTTGTACGTGCAGGCGTCAATTTTTAAGGCTCATTTTAGATCGATCCTGCTGACTTTAGACACCCTATATATATAGTCTACAGTCGGTGATAAGTTGAAAGTTTAGGGAAGCTCTTCCCATCTCTGTCTCCTGTGGCAGAGCTAACGCTGGAAAGGAGTCTACCTGCTCTCCAGCGTTTTCTCCGCTGAAGTGGAAAGAGGTGGCAGGGGCTTTCCCTGAACTCTTTACCTGTCGCCAACCACAATAAGACACCTTTTAAATTTATGCTTAGTATTTATAAGCTAGAGTTTTATCTTTAATTTCCTAAACGTGTCTTTGTGCACAATTTGGCCGAAAACTTCCTATTCGTTTCTGAGTAGAGTTTGTAAAGTACCACATTCAAGTTGATGCAGAGTTCAAGAAATTGCGTTGCCTAACATACAGTAAAGAGTACCTGTTTGTATTGGTAGTTTATACTGAGAAATTAACAATAGAAGATGGTACGTTTTCGTATTTTGTGCAAGTTCCTTACACATTCGAGATTAGTTTTATTTTTATGTTATCGCCTACATCATTTTCGTCTTTCTTTTATCTCTAATATAGTTTACGAGGACTAAATATTTAGTATTGGAAAACGAGGCCCCTAAGTATGGTATAAAAAAAATGACCGACGGTTGCTTTTTGCGCTTGCGGTCTATGCCATGTTTAAAGTAAATCTGAAAACTAAACTATTTGCGGTACAGGACCTATACCTTTTTAATACGAATCTAAAGATAGTTTTCTCAGACATAAAACTTACTTTATAGTGCTTACTCAAAGATGTGTATTGGCATCAATTAAAATTTAAACAAAAATATACAAAAATGTCGACGCAAACAATAGGACAGAAAACATTCCATTTTAACTATATTTTTCCGACTACCACGTTTGATGTCATACAACATAAAGAACATACGGGTAATTACCTTCCTAGCACGTAAATCGTACCTTTGGGAGTTTTGAAAATAAAGCAATATATGACGAAAATAAGTCTTCATATGTTCATCCCATACATTAAATTTGATTGTTTCTTATTTCTCAGCTGACATAGCTTACTCCCAAATGTGTCTTAAGTGTAAGGTATTCCAACTGTGTGTTGAATGTCATAAGACAAAAAAGGAAATGCTTAATGAGAAAAAACAACAACAACAACAACAAAGAGTTTTCGTCATGTTTAAATCTTGAGACTGCGAAGGAAAAGGTCCGTCTTCCAAGATATCTAGAAAACTACTCCTCCCCAACCATGGGGACACGCTGCACTTTATGTATGGTAAGAGTGAGGGAAAATTGACAAATGCAGCCGTATTATTATTTTGAACGAAGAGGGGAAAGAGTGATAATCGAATTTATGGCATATTATGTTAGGTTCAAGGAAAAGAGAAAGCGAGCTGGAGAAAATTGGGCCAGCAGCAGGATCGAACCTGCAACCTTCGCCTATCCTGGACGACGCCTTAACCGATTAGACCATCTTTGCCGCTGGTTTCGGCGGGCTCAGTTCTTACCAGCTCTTTGTGTACTGTTAGTGTCGAATTCGTTTAACTGGGTAGACGACAGCCGTTGCTGATTTAAGGCCCATGCTAGTTTCGAGTTGCGGCAGTGACGTACCACGTCATTTCAGCATGCTAACTTCGGAATGGGCCCGTCTTCCAAGATATCTAGGGAACTACTCCTCCCCATGGGGACAGGCTGCATCGTATATATAGTGGGAGCGAGGGAAGATGAAAAGTTCAGCCATAGTAATATTGTGATCTGCATACACGGCGCATTCGAAGCCAAATAGCGTATCCTGAAAACCGGGTGAAGCAGCTCAAGAATATTATAGCATTAATAAACTCGTTAGCTTCAGATGAGAAGGGGCTTGAAACAGGGCATATATTGGACCAGAAAATGTCGAGGTAATTGAAATCATCCATTAATATGTTTGGAACTCCTGGATACGTACTCGATCTTATTTTGGTTAATGCAATTTTGTAACAAATTCACAAATGAGCATCTGCCAGTGGGGTGCCGTTAACGTAAGCCATTATCGTTTGTTTATGTTTAAAAGAAACTCAAACCCAAACAATCTTAAGTTTACAGGCTGCGATGATAGGGCGAGAAACTAACTAGTTAGCAACCGTTAATAAAACACCACCGACGCTTACTGTCACGTCAATCGCAGCGGAATGTGTTGAATCGTTTTTTACAATACAACAGCTCGCTATCAGACACTTTGCTAGAAAGTCACGCCCCAGTGAGAGCGATGACGTCATCATCACATGAATCAGCGATTGAGCACCGTTTATCTCGTTTACGGAATAGACTGCGAATTTTAGTGAATAAAACGGAAACGGAAACTGATTGCATTGTTAACATAGAAGAAATAGACGCTGTTTGCGAATGGCGTAGGGGTGTCGCAGAAGAAATTGGCAACGAGGCTTGACCACTTTGTAAATACAGCCTTCGGTTCCATTGTATGCATATCACTTGTGATTAACAAAACGTTTCTTATAACTTAGATTACACGCGTGTTCCTGAGTCTTCCCATGCTCCAGTAGTTTGCACCGAGCTAAACGAGTGGAAAAGCTCGAATATTCTGAAACAGAAATAGGGCTGGTTTTTAACTTGGACTTCGCCTGCAGGACACTTTCTTTAGTTTTAAAGGACTGAAAATTCACTACATTGGGACGACGCTTTCCTATTTTAAAAAAACCCAAGCTATGGGCACACATGATTTGTTCGTGTGAGATATTAAAGGAAATTCAGACTTGCGACTCTGGATCCCAAGTGGTCTCCCATCAAAGTTCGAAACACTTCTTCATCGACAGCGACTCCATGTTGCTTTCACAAGAGAATTTCGTTATAGAAACAAAGAAATTGAAGATCTAAGGCGTGATTGCAGTTATGAGGCTGAAACAATCGTACATAAACCTTTATACTGTCCTAGGTTTGAACTCAATAGCTTGCAACTGAATGTTATGCTAGATATTATTGCTGAAAGACTTTTCACCCTCAGTAAGTTGCTTGGAATATGGCCCGATAAAATAACGCAAAAACGGGCTCTCCTGGCAAAAACATAATTTCTAGCAGACACAGATAATTAAATGACCAATAGTTCATATTTTGATGCCTCGGTTAACCTTGCCAACATGTATGTATCTACTGATAATGTGCATGTACCGATGTGTGAAAACAACTGCTCGAAGCTCACAAAAATCTACATTTCTTTGCCTAAAGACCATCAGCGACGTTGGTGAACTCTCTTCCTGTAAATACGTATGTATGTGCGTGTGTGTCTGTGTGTGCACACGCGGGCGGTTCATACCAATTATGGTGTTGTGTGGCACTGAGGTTGTAAAGCTAAGTTTTTGTTTTGTAGAGGGATTTAAAAGTATAGGGTCGGGTGGGTGTGAGCATATTTTGTTTCGCTAATAACTCTAAGATTACGTTTTTTTTTCTCTTAAATAATAATGAAATAGCCGGCTACAATATAGAGTGGCCAAAGTCTTTATATTTTTTCTTTATAAGATACTGAAGAAGACATGTCACGTACCGCAAATTGTTCGGGGTTGAGACTTATTCACACTTGGCACAGATTGCCAGTGGGAAAAGCCGACATCGGCCGCTTCTGTGTTACGGCATGTTCTGAGGCTCTGCACTGATGTTCTAAGCATCCTTAAAAACCACATGCGGGTTTAAAATAATGAAAGCCGTTTACAACTCCCTGTAACGCCGAATTGGAGCGCAGCTCTTGAGGAGGGGAGGGAAGGGTACTGAGGGGAGGGTATACCCAACCTTTCTCCTCCTCCCCTCACGGGGTCACGTGACCTCAGGGGCGGTTCACGTGACCTGGGGGTCACGTGATCTGGGGGGTCACGTGACCTGCGGGTTCACGTGATCTGGGGGTCACATGATATAGGGAGTCACGTGACCTGGGGGTCACGTGACCTGGGGTCACGTGACCTGTGGGGTCACGTGACCTGTGGGGGGTCACGTGACCGGGGTCACGTGACCTGGGGGGTCACGTGACCTTACGGTTACGCCGACGGCGACGCCGATGCCAACGCCGACGCCGACGGCGACGCCGCTCAAGCCGGAAACGGGCGCCTAAGAGCTGCTCTCTAAAAAAACGAACACACGATGTGAAGCAAAAAGAAAGTGCCCTTTTTTTAGTACGTTTAACCTCTACTGCTGTTGTTCTCAACCATCGATGTTACGCGGACCCCTTGTGGATCGGTGGAGATGATGGAGGACCCCATTCGTGGTGAGAGGAGAGGAAAGGTATAGGTTAAAAATAAGAATGATTTAATAAACGGATATCACTAAGGGCTAGTGTGAAGTAGACCTCTCTTATTGACATACATGCGAGAAACCTCACCCAAAAACTGAAACATTTCTTCTTGACCTAAAAAAAAAAAAACTTTTATTGCCAGGCTTGACTCATGAGGCAGGGTTTTGCGGACCCCTAGAAAGCCTTCGCGGACCCCAAAGGGTCCGCGGACCCCATTTGAGAACCACGTGCTCTACTGAATCGCAAGGGGTATCATTTTGGATAATTTATTTCTCAACATAAGAAAACAACATTATTTTTATCTTATACAGTTTTAAAGTGGCAATAATTTACATGCGATAATATAAAATGTCGACTCAAATTACAATTCGACGTTTTAAGTAAAACTATTTGCAGAAGTACATTTACAAATGTTTAAGTAATTTGGGGTCATAAATGTTAAACAAAAACTCAAATTTTGCAATAAGAAAAATTTATGTAGGATACCCAAATGAATTATCGAGGATCTGGCGCTAATAGTCTGAGATCGAGCGTAAATAAGAGGCGTCAGAAACGACAATTGTCAAAGCCCCGCCCTCCTTTCCCGCTCTTCGACTTTCATTTAAGAACTTTCCTATCTAAAGCGGTGTATTTCGAGCGGTATGCGCAACACCATTAAAGTACACGAAAAGAGCTAAAGACAAAATGTGCCCGACTGCTTGAATTGCAATGAAACTTGAATTCATGCAGTCCCGAAGCTTTTGTATTCATTACGGCAGGATCGGGTTGGTCATACCATCAGGGTCCGACTCCGAACCCCACACAACGCGGTTCGTATGGATCGGCCCGAACCGGACCTGAGCCTGAATGGGGTTTCAGAAATCGGTCCGAGGTCCATCAGACCGTCTGGTTGGAGTTCGGGATATCGGCCCTACTTCCCATTTCAATCGGAGCGAAGGAAAGCTACAACGCTCTAGATTTTCATTTTTGTTTCCATGCGCTGCCCCGAAAACATGTCGGAGAAGTGCGGCAGCTGTTCCATGTGGCGCGTTCACGTCGGTCGTACGAGACGGCCGCAGCCCGTGAGGCCGGGGCCTGGCCTTCCGTGCGGTGCGCCAGCTGCGAGACTTTGGTTTCTCTGCTGGAGGGCGGACACTAGCACAAATGAAAACTTCTTTCCCGTCGAAAGAAAGGCAAGGAAGGACCGCCACGGGCGCGCTGCCTCGTCTCGGCGAAGGAGTCCCTTTCCGTTCCACTTGTCCCGAGTTCTCTCTCGCACCGACAAAAAAGGAGAGGCACGGCCGGCCAGCTTGCGGACAAACATTGACTGGTCCATGCCACGCAAAATGAAACATCTGTCTTCCACTATGTCCTAATTCCTCGGGGTGCAATTTCAAACCACGCCCTTGCTGTTCGCCTGTATATGGACGCCTAACAGTTTTTTTTTTTCTTTTGCGCGGTTTTCGTTATGTTTCGAGTTATTTCGCTTTCTTCCCTCCTGCTGTCCAGTTTTTTCGTGAATTGCCGAAAATTCATCGGTTGTCACTGCCTCGTGTGGCATTCCTCTCTTGAGCATCGTCGGCCCACCGTTCACGCTATCTGTCAGGACCATCCGTCCCTGCGTGCACTGACGGCAGTGGCTCCGCTGAGCGAGGGTTGAGTGGCCGCTCCCTTCGCAAACAAGACGTCGCGTCCCACTTTCCGAACCGACGCTCTAAACCAGGGGTCACCAAACCCTAACCGGCGGGCGAAATGCGGCCCACGGAGCTCTTTCGACCGGCCCGTGGCTGACCGTGGTCCTTTCAATGAAGCTCGGCCCGCAGCCCGTTTCCAGCAGTCCTGCTGCTACCGGCACAAAAAGTAAAGAAATGGCGCCGCGCCGCGCACGAACCGCTCAATCTGAGATAAATTAATAAACGAGAAAAAACTGCCTATTGTAGCACAGTTGCTATCGCGATCCTTATTTATTGGAGACTGTCATCACCAGTATCATTGGCCGAGTCAGAGCCGTTGCCACTGAGAGAGTTTTGGCCTTTTTAAGGATATTTTGACAGTCTGGCAACCACAGCAGCGTAGTCTGACAGCCGGGGATGACTAATTCCGTCCGCCATTTTGTGGCTCTGACTCATAGGAACTCTATGCGATTTCTCAGGAACAAAGAAGAGAAGAAGTAACGCCATTTTGTGTTATCGCGGAAATCCGCTAGTTCTAGCGGGCAACAAGCTCCGCCCATTGGCCAAGCTCTCTCAGTATAAACGGCTCTGGGCCGAGTGGAGCTAGCGCCCACCAGCTCCGGAGCACGTGGAGCGAAAGCTCGCGGTTGCCGCACCAGGATCCTGGAGCTCGATACCCGCCCCCTACTACGTTTTGATCTGGATGAGTATCGTACCGGCGTGCGGTCGTGTATCACTGCTGCATGATGCACGTTAAAGACCCCAGGCTAGCGGTTGTACTGCACTGGCTAAATTTCTCATCTACAGCTGGGAGACTCGTCCCCTGTTGAGGCAGACCAAGTTCTAGGCTGTATAAACATACAAACAACCCAATATTTTTCCCACCCCTGTCCGCTTCGATCTGGGGAACTGAACTACTGGCGGGACCATGCAGCACCGAGGTAGCAGGATATCGCCGCCTGCTTCGATTGGCGAACTCCGCACCGGTGGCCAATAGCAGCAGGCAACGATGTTTCACTCCCTCGGTCTTGTTTGGCCCCGCCGTGCAGATTAGGGCCCCTGGATAAGCATCGCACCGGCGTGGGGTTGTGTATCACTATTGCGTGGTTCACGTTGAAGGCCCCAGGCTAGCGGTTCAACTACACTGGCTAAAATTTTCATATAAACCTGATGGACAAGTCGCCCATTCTCTCACAGGAATATCCGGGTGTCTAAACATACATATTTCACAATTACTTTATGTTTGGCGCAGTCCAATTAGCGAAACGATGTATAGACGAATGCTGGGCAAACGGTTGTCGCAAATGCTCCAACTACTAGCAACGCTTCTTTCTGTCTAAACTTAAATACCGAGCACAAAAGAACGTGTTGGTGAACAAGCTGCGAACAAGTTGACAGTGAGGGTGCCATAAATGTCAACATTATTAATGCGAAAGCATTAACTGCCTCATGGAGCGAGCTGACGTCATCAGTTGGAAGCGCGAAAACGGCTCCTCGTTTCCGCGATTTCGCCTTCGGTTCTATTGGCTGGCGCGCGTCGACGGTGCTCCCATTGGCCGCTGCGTCATGGCCTTCGCGATCCCGAAGCGCGCGCGCGCTAGTACGCAGCAGACGACAAGGGGAGCGGACGGGCAGACGACGAAGGGAGCGGACGAGCGCCTTGCACGCTTTCGCATTCACAACTCATAAAAAATGCTCAGGTGTACCTCGAGCTTTTTTATTTAGTTATCTATCGGTTAAGGTATTCTTCACTCAGCTATATCTACATCGACCAGAGGGCAATATTGTCAGGGGGATAAGAAATAAAAATACACTGTAGGACTTCTTTTCCATTCTCCACGTCTCCAGATAAGAGCGACAGAGCAACGTGTTTAGCTCTCGGCTTAAAGGGTTCATTCCACCGTCGATCTCTTGGTTAAAGGAGATCGTTTTGAACTCCATTTGAGAATTGTGCCGCCATTGCAGCTGGTGAGCATTCCAGAGGAGCTAGATGGCGACGCGTCATGGAGCCGTTGAGGCTCGGGTCCGGGAGCGAGGTCCGGAAGCAATGACTGTCGCCTGGCGCGGCAGTGACGGTCATTACTCGCGTCGCCTCGCGTCGCCTGAAGCTGCGCTACTGGTGCTCCCGTTCTACGAGTTTCTTCTCACGCGCCCTGCGCTCTACTAGCCAGGTGCACAGCCATGGCTCTGGGTACGAGACGGGAAAACGGTTTTCAGAAAGACTTCCTACCTCGCACCTAGCAGGCCGAAGATTTTGGCGCTAGGGGATTGGTAGAAATAATAAAAACACTTAGAGACAAGGACAGACAGAACAGTTCTTTCAACTAGCAACACACATTTACTGATGTCTCCTTGTATTTTCACCAACACGCTCTTTGATCTTTGTGGGATTGGTAGCGCGCACTATTTTTAGAATCGCCAATGCTCCAGTTTAGATACTTACCGCAATGGGAGAGCGACGGGGAGATCTAAGAAAAATTGAAAACAAAAAAACAAAAGCCGTAGATTTTACGAGGTTTCAACGCTATGAACAGAGCGCTGCTCACGAACATTGAAGTTTATTCTCTACGAGCAGAAGTTTAGGCTATGTTTCACAGAAACAAGAGTGTTTGTGGCCTCTGCTCCTTTGTGTGGTTGGGCCCATGGCACCAGAACCATTGCCCTAAAAAGAAATGGCTCATCCAGGCATGAAATCCTGCTCCTGATTCCACTTACTTCGGCATTGTAGATGGCGCAGTCGCTCTTGGTGCGATGAATTATTTTGATTGAATCGCAAGCTGGACATTGTGCCCTTTTTGGTGCGTAGAATCTGGGAAATGAATTTGTACGTTACACCGGGCCTTAATCTATGATTGATTGCTTTTTTCCGTCCGCCAGTCTAAGAAAAAATGGAGGGAAAAAGTAGCAACGCTGCGTTTTCCTTCCTTCTACCGACGCGCCCCCGAGCGGACAAGAGAAGAAGGGAGCAACGAGACGTTTTTCTCCTACTCCAGGCGGACGGGAGAAAGAAAACGCACTCCCGCCTTATTTTATTTCGGTTTCACTTTTTAAAGCACGTCGCGTGCGTTGTTTCATAAATGTTGTTGAGTTGATTGAGCTTCAGCGGCAGCGAGGCCGCCTGTAATTCTGTCTCCCAGTCCAAACGTGCATGAACATTTCGGTTGCATTGACGTTTTTACCAGTGATTTTATCAAACGAGCAAACGAAGCCGCTAGAAACAGTGAAGTTCCGGAACAGTGCGGGCAGCGCACCGTACACTGGGCTAAGACGGCAATCTCCGTATTGCGGAACCGCGCGAAGGAACCACTCGGACCACTCGGAACGAAGTGTCGACGTTGACGACGTTACGGAAATCGCGGAAACTTCGTCCAAGACAGGCAGGTTTTGTTGCAGGGTGCCTGGGTGCCTTCTGTGCTGAGTTCTGTTCTGTTTTCCGATGCTCAGTGCCAGCCGGCAGTCAAGGTGGTTCTGTATTTCTGCGTGTCAGCAACATAGCAGCAACATCGCGATGGCAGTGTTGTGCTTTGTGAACAGAAGACTGGAATTATCATAGCACAGTAGTGAGTCGGGCTAGTTGGTGTTTCATTTTAGAAGAGTAAAACCCGCGCAAAAAGGACACGGACAGAGGTGTACACAGGTGTACACACACAGCGCTCTGCGTGTGTACACCTCCTCCGTCCATGCCATTTTCGCGCTGTTATTACTTAAGAACAAATACTGGAATTATCGCCGATGTGATGGTGTGTTCGCGCATCAGTGGTGTAACAACAAGATGAGATGACGTAAGCTGTTTGGTATTGACGCCACCGGTTGGGCCGTGATCGGAGGGGTCGGGTTTCTCAGGTTCACATTCCGATTTACATTTAAGA
>JAZHYW010021793.1:0-51689 GCA_037355805.1 Ixodes ricinus
TATCTTGAGCGCCCAACATTGGGCGGCTTTGCTTTTGGTTAGCTTCTAATCCTGGATTATAAACACGGCGGCTGGTTTAGCACGATCGACGGCGGACGAAATTGGTTCTACAAAGTGTTTTAGGCCACAACAGCGTGAGAGTCTCTGACAGAATGGGCTTCGATTGTGACAAGGATGCAAAAATATTGTGTCGTGAAGTGTTTATCGACCCCTGTTTTCAAGCTGGCCTCCACTCTCAGTGCGTGTTAGCCCTAACCGAGATACGGACGGCACGCACGGAGCCGTGGGCCTCACGTCTGTCTTTCCGTTGGTTTTTCGGTCAACGAGCTTGTTCGTATGCACTTGCTACTTACTGATTTTCGCATAACTGTAACGTATTGCTATTTAACACCTTGTTAATTCTCTGCCTGCAAAGCATATCCCTTAATCCGACTCTGCGGCCATACATGACTCTCGGCCATCAGCTGATTGCTCGACACTTCTGCCGTTTGCATCTGCTTGCGGTGGCATTTGAATAATAAAACAGCGAAAATTCAATGTCTTTAGTTTTTTTTTAGTTTTTGAGGCAACCTTCAGTGAATTTTCCTTGTGTCGCGGGTAGAATCTTCACTTCAGAAAACTGCGTTCTATAACCGCAACTTTTCTGGTGATCGTGCTTTTAGAAAATGTTTTGCTTTATATCTTTCATTCGTGGCGACGACAAATCGTAACGACTACAGCAATGCGAGACTCGCTCAGCGCTGTATTGGTGCAGGCTGGGCAGGTGTTTCGGTGAGGACGACCGTTCTCGTCGGCACGATGGGATGTACTAGTGGGAGTTTTCGTACTTCGAAGTCTGCCGCCGTCTATTTGTATGAACTCAAGATCTGCCTATTATCATTCGCGAACAAGCTTCTGGTTCTCTATCAGCAGGAATAAAAAAATGGTTCTGGGCAACGTTTGCGTGTCTGAAGAATTCCCGACAAGTTTGCATGATCATCAAGAAATCTACCAGTAGTATCGCTTTGATGTATTGATAGTTGTATAGTTATACCTTTCTTCTTTGTCACTAAAGCAAAATATACGTAGTTCCATTACCAAAGGGTTTGGATGACAATCAGTTCAACGACGGTACAGTGCAAGTTCGTCACCTTGCTGATAGCAACGAGTAACGGCTCGATGCAAGGTCTCGACGACTTCTATTCGACGATTTCCGGGCATTTTCGGGCAGCTGCCGTGGCGAGTTCGTCACTGTTTTGAACTTCATCGACCTCAGGCATGGACTTGATTTCAGGAGCCAGCGCGTTATCTGCCCACTTATTCTCGATGATGTTTTGTCTTCTGCGATGATTCGAGTAGAGAGTCCTCGCGTTCGGTGAGATTTGGGCTCCCGATGGCCTCGTTATTCCGCAAAATTTTGAGCACGAAAAATTATATCACTGTCAAAATATTCTGTTATCAACCGATATTAAATATTGTCACAATCACAGATGTGTAAAGAGCATTCGTGTTTATTTAAAGCGCGTTGACTCCTGTTTTTGAAAGTTAAACGAAAAAATGATTGAATTCGGAGAACCTTTAATTCGTTACTCACCGAAGAAATACGGCGAAAAGCAGACGCCAACAACTACTACTACGGCGGGGTTGTTTTTTTGTTGTGTTTTTTTTCTTGTTTACATCACGTGATTCCTCTCCGCCAATCGTATTCATCCCTCTGAGAGTTCCCTAGTTCGCTCTGTTTGTCTCGGCACTTCCCTTACGCAAATCCAGCGTTTAGCTAGGGGCGCGTCTGTAAAGCCGGGTTAACGTTGGCGCAACCGGAACTTAAACCGCGTTAGATCTTCGAGCTCTGGCTTAGGGCGCTAAGCCGACTTAGGAAAGAGCCGCTCGGTTAAGGTAAGCGACGTTGGTGCAACCATTCAACACGTTAATGTAAATAATCACATCGACAGCTTGATTAGCAATGTGTTGGAAGCGCAAGAACAGATGAATTCACGAGTTTACTACTCACTGTTTGGTTTTCGTGGGCTCCCAACTTTTAGTGAACTTCGCAGCCTAAAAACGTATGGTGTAATGACGCAGATAATTGATATAAAGAAGTAGTATCGTCTCGGCCTCTCTTCTTTAATTCAGTACTCGAGCATGTTTTTGACATGGCAAGTAAGAAATTTTCTAAATTATCAACCCCCGCTGCTAAAATACTCATAAGCAGCATTTCGCGATATTGGCCCTAGGAAATAAATTACTTTTATATAAATATTTGCTTACTCAAGGTATGATATAAGTGATAGGTCTGTCAAATTGTCTGGCATTTGTCTTCCATAAATTTAGCCAAAAAAATATAAAGGCGCAGGAGGAAATATTTCGGAAAGTTTGGCTGAAATCTAGCGCTAGGCGCCACTTCAGGGACCTGTGTGAACGAATATTTATTTGTTTGAACAGACTCGCTTGTAAATTTTCGGGCGTTGCCAGCCACCAGAAGTAAACCTCTATTCAGCATCGACAATCCTGGACTCAAGTGATTGTTATGCAGATCGCTTTTTTTTTTTTTAAAATATTGCGGATTTCAGATACTCACAAAAATTAAACAGCTACACGAAGAAAAAAAAGAAGAAGAAAGCGTTGTCATTATCAAGACGCGCCAAACCCAAACCTCGTTTTGGATTGGCAAATAGAAACGACGCTATTTCTTTGTGCACGCCTATTCTCGCTTTGTGCACGTTTATCAGCACAAACAATGAAGTGCTGCTTTCAAAGATTTCAGCTTTAAAAGGGTATTTTCCTTCTCTCATTTCTTTTGATTTTGAGTTTTTATCTGTGCTGTTCTCATCTTTCTCTAAATTACGTTTTTGACATTTCAGGTATACACCTTTCCAAGAAACGCCTTGACCCCAGGGGCAGCAAACCGTTTTTCGAGCCCAGTCAATGGGTTTGAAAATAGACTTCCACTGATCTCAATGACAATTGCTGGATCGCGTTTGACCAGCACCGCCTATGGACGGGAATGCGGCCACGGTCGGCCATCTTTTTGGTAGAGTTATATCATCTCTAGCCATCATAGTAATATGGCGGACAGCGCAATGGCGGCAGGCTGCCATAAAATAGCCGTAGATCTAGTACACTGTACCGTGGGTGATATTTCGTGCTTGATTGAAGTTGTTCGACGAAGCAGATTCTTGAAACCCGGCGTGAACGGTAGCCTCGTCTTTGAGGACCCGGCGAAAGTTCTACGAAAGCGCAGCACCGGGGAAAGCAGCGCAGCTCGCATCGAAAGCAGACTACGTACCGGCGTCTGCTTTCGATGCGACTTTCGATGCGTGCTGTGCTGTTTTTCCCCGGTGCTGCGCGATTTCGTGAAACTTTCACCGGGTCCTCAAAGACCGGGCTACCGTTCACGCCGGGTTTTAAAAACATGTTTTGTCAAACAATTTCAATCAATCACGGAATATCACCCACGCTATTTTGATGGCAGCCTGCCACCACAACTGCCAAAACGCCGTCTGCCATGGATGGATGATGGTGGCTGCCAGGTGGCTTCAGCAGCTGCATCTTGGCTAGAGGTGATATAACTCTACCAAAAAGATGGCCGCCAGTGACCGCATTCGCGGAGCGGGCAAACGCGATCCAGCAATTGTCACTGAGATCAGTGGTGAGACCGACCCACAGCAGAACAGGCGTCTTCCGTACATACCTTACAATTGCTAGGACGCCGCCAGATCGCAACCGGCGACAACATGCCACACTTTTATATGACGTCATCAGCGTTTAGCCTCGCACCCAGCCACGTTGTCTCCATATCCGGTATGCGTTCCGAAAAAAAAAGCAAGAGATTACAGCCCTGAATAAGTAAAAAAGTATAGAAGGGTCATAACAAGAACGACTGACGGTTGCAATTAAAATGTTAACACGTTCTACTGTCGAGGCGAGAAGAAAGCGATGTTTTCACGCATACCGGAAGTTCCAGAACTAAAGATGGCGGCGCCCACGTAGAAAAGTGTATACACCTTTCCAAGAAACACTCGACCCCAGGGGCAGCAAACCGTTCTCGAGCCCAGTCACTGGGTTTGAGGCTAGACTCTCACCGGCGTCCCTGCTAACCCTAACCGAGAGGACTGTGATTTCGATAGGCGCAGCCTGCGTAGGCGCAGTTTCAAACAATGCTGGCGGCTAAATTCTCGTCTTTTCCCGCTGTATTTTGTGTTTCATGGTGCACGTATTTTCCCGAGGTCATCGAGAAAGCATTGTACCACATTTGAAAGAAGAAAAAAAGCAATAAAAAACCTATAAACTATTTTTGTTGGGTACGCACGCGACAGAACGAATGCGACTTGAATGTATAATGTCTAGTTTTGTGTGTGTGTTTTTTACGATACGTTTTGACGGCTCCGCGCGACTCGCCGCATGACAAACGACAAAGCGCTTAGCTGTCAAAAATAAATTGCAACAGAAGAGAGCCGAAAGGCATGCATTTTTCGCGCTCACAAATAACGTGTTTACCGGTGGACAGGACACGGACATGCAATTTAGAAAGTGTTAACATTCGAACAATATATTGTACGTACCACACGATGCAGCGTTATCCGAAAAGAATTTATTTGAGAAAGATCTCAAATAACACAGTCACAGTCGACGACAGTCACATCTTGACGATCGGGCGGAATCCAAGATGACTTCGTTTTCGGGGCACGTTTCGTGGAGAGCTCCCTTTTTCACAACAGCACCAAGTCAAAGGAACGAACGCGACTGACCCGTTTCCCACCCCAACCCGGACAACTATTTTTGGAGTGCACTGATGGATTTCTACGCGGATTATCTCTGGGAGCGGGGGAGAGCAACGATGCATAAATCGCGTCGAGGGTCGTTCGACGTCCTTCACCTCCTTCTGTTTCCCGTCGAATGTCAAGCAGAAAAGCTTGAATGGCAGGCACTTACCAGCCTCATTTCACAGTGGAAGTATCAACCTGGGCATCAGTGTTTTTTTGTTAGCACCTGCAATATAGATTGTGAAAATTAATTTATAAACTGAAAATTTTGAAATGCCGTAAAAATGTTAGAAATAAATAATAGAGCCTTCATTTATACCTTGTAGATTCTGTAGACCTTCTAGTTTACAGAGATATATTTATTTTTAAGTTTCGTCATCATAATTTTTAAAATCTCGCCCATAAAATGTTCAAATAAAATAGTTAATTTTGTCAAAACTAACCAAGCTATCTTAAAACAAGGTGCATATTTGTCATCAGAATGGGAAGATAATTATGCTCGATAAATTTCATTTGGATTGGACCACAAATTAAAAAAATATCTCTAGAAGCAGTGTTTCCCCTTGTAGGAATCCTTCCTCCAGCCGTCCTGCCTGGCGCCCCTTGTCGGGTCCTCCCGGGCCCCCGTGTGGACGGGCCCTGTCAGCAAGAAGCCGTGGCCTTCAGCCAGGAGCCGCGGCCCGAGCGTCGCCGGAAAGGGGCCACGGCCTTGGCCATAGCCGTGGCCTGCAGCTAAGTCCTTCCAACAGCCGTCCTGCCTGGCACCCCTTTTCGGGACCTTCGGTTGTCCTGCCTGGCACTCTTTTCGGGGACTCCCGGGCCCCCGTGCGGACGGGGCCCATGTCAGAGAGAAGCCGTGGCCTTCGGCTAGAGCTGCGGCTTGAGCGACGCCCAAAAGGGTCCGCGGCCTTGAACATAGTCGTGGCCTTCAACCAAGAGCCACGGCCTGAGCATAGCCGTGGCTTTCCGCTAAGAGCCACTGGCCTGGGCGTCGCCCGGAAAAGTGGGTTACGGAAGTGGTGCACGTGAACAGATCGTGGGGTGCACGTGATCGACCGAGGTTGAAATTATAAAAGGCGCGCCTGGACTGACAGTCAGGAGGAAGACGGCCGGACGGACGATAGTGACCACGGACTGGAACTCTTCGGCGACGTGAGTTGAAGTAAATGTTTCTGGCCGCGCACTGTGTTGAGTGACCTCTTGGGGAGCAGGCGAAGCACGACCCGATCGGGCGTTGATAGAGGGACGACCCCACACCCTTAAAGTCTGCTGGAATGAAGTTGAACCGAAAGGCAGTTTTCCGAGTCCCAACTTTGTCTTCTCCTGGCTATACACGAACTCATCTCTGTTACGTCACGGCGCGGTGGTGGCGCGTCGGTCGCACTTCCGGTCCGGGGCTGTGGGCGGAAGGGCCATAGCCAGACGTGTATTCCTGCGTTGTTTTGAAAGGAACCAGACAAAAACCTGCCTTCTCGTCAAAATGCCGCGACTGGGGCTGTACCAAAAGTGTCGAGAAAGGTTTGAAGGTCAGTTTTCATGTGCTCGGTTCGTCCGATAACGTGGATATGTGCCGTGAGAAGGGGAAACGAGACGCCGTCGGACCACGATTGCTTGGGCGGGAAGCACTTTGGGTTGAATTCACGGATACTTGTGGTCGTTAGATTTATTTGTTTTGTTCCAACATAAACGCCGGAAAAACGTCAAGTTGTACGGACCACCTGCGGACTACGCTCAGTGCGTCTTCAAGTTCAAACGGCCGCCTGATCGTTCGAACTGTCGTCTGCTCTTTCAAACGTTTCTGCTTGTCGTCTGCTCTTTTAGAGGACACCGGCCCGTAGACCAAACATGGGCCCGGTACTTGCGATAAGAAGTAGGTGCAGGCCTCAAAAGACTTAAGGTTGAAGGTTGGTAAGCAGGCTCGATGTAAACAGTAGATATAAGGAGATGTTGATCATTGTTACCAGTGGCCATCACCGACTTGTTATGCCTGTTTCACTTGGTCCGATTCTGCTTGCGATTTTCAGTATCGACGTCGACCATCTCAGCTACGGTTCACGCTTTTGCAGCCCGAGCGACGTCGCTACTGAAAACGGCGAGCGAAATCTCATCATGTGAATCAGGCTTTAGAGTACATTCCGCGGCGTCCACGCGGAATGAATCGCCGCATGTCAGATTATTCACGCGAAGTTTTGCGGTGTAACGAGCCTCGGTAATTTCGCTGACGCCGCTCAAGTAGTCAGACATTGCCAGGAAGACGTAAAATCAACAATTCCAACGCGAAAAAGAGCGCGGGGACTCACACCGACGCCGACAACATCGCATTTCAATGGTTTGTTTATGGGCGACGGCGAGCTTGTTGCCCACACCCCCATCGCGCATGCGCGGCGCCGGTGGCGTCCGCTAGGGCGCTCCGCGCTCCGGTTTGTTTGTAAACCTGAGTTGGTGTATAGTCTATCCGCGGAAGGCGTAGCGCCCCTTCCGTCCAAGATGCAAGCCGTTTTGAACTTTCCTACACCGTCCGATCCAACGCAACTCAAGGCGTTCCTTGTTTAGTGGAATTTACAGTAATTCATTCCACACTACGCGACAGTGGTCGAACCGATGCATCGTCTGTTGCGCGAGAGCAACTCTTTTTCTTGGACTCTTGACGTTGAGAGCCTTCCAGGAGGTCAAGACTGCTCCTCAAAAAGCACCCATCCTAACTAAGTTTGACCCAATGTTACCTGTCATCAAGTCAGCTAATGCTTCGAACCCCAGCCTCGGAGCAGTTCTGCAACAAGCATGGACAGAAGCTCAAGACCGCGGCTTTCGCAAGCCGTTCCTTAACAGACACCGAGCGAAGATACTCCGTGGGAGAAAACGAGGCCTTGGCGATCCTGTGGTATCTGCGAGAAGTGGCATACCTACCTCTGGGGAAGACAGTTCACCACCCGCACTGACCATCGGGCACTTGTCACCCTCATGTCTATGCAGGGAACCAGAGTCCGACCGCTACGCATCAGCCGTTGGACAGCCCGCTTGTTCAACTACAACTTCCTGATTGAGTACCACAAGGGAGCAGCAACACCGTCGCAGATGCACTGTCCCGTCTGCCTGTCAAGGACACCGAAAACGGCACAAAGTTTCCTGAGGAAGTGGTCTCCATTGGCTGCACTCCGCTAAACCAGCGCGACTTTCCCTGTACAGAAATATCATATATGGCCCTGATATATTTTATATATGGCAATAAATGATAATATAAGGGGTCGCATATGGCTATATAACACCATTTATGGGAGTAAATGAGGCCACATATCGTCATAGAAGTGGGACAAAAGGGTCATATATGGCCGTAAGCGTAAATGCGGCCATATACGCATGTGCAAATACAGCCATTTATCGCTGTATAAAAGTTCCAATGCTGCCATATATAGCCCGTTCACGGCATATATGGGTAAAAATATATCCCCTGATAATGATATTAGGGCCCGTTTTGGTCATGCAAGCAAAAAGTTATGTGTACTTCCGAAGACACTACTTGATTCATCTATATTGCATGAGTCTCATGTAATTGGTAACTATTGTTAACATCCTTAACCCTTTCATGGTCACTGACCTACCTGTACGGCAGCGCGGGAGCGTCCCGCATGGTTTCTGCCGTACATGTACGTCCGCGACTGCTCGTACGTCCGCGACTGCTCGTTCAAAAATTCGCGCCTCTTCTTGAACGGGAGCGTTCGCGGGGAGGTGCTGCCATCTGGTAGGTTTGTAGGGAACTACAACCGTGTAATTGCGGTCATGTTTCTTTTGGCGCGGCTTTTTGAAATTGCGAAACTGGACGCTCTGTGTAAGTGATGCTTCGAGATAGCCGCGCGTGCCGGCTGCTCCGGAGGTAGCGTAGCGGAGACTGGAGCGATGGCTCTTCGGGTTCAGACTTTGAACCATTCTCGAACTCGGAGTCGGATAACAGCTCGACATCCGACGCACAACTGGAAACCAGCTCGGTTCGGAGTCCGGAGTCTAACACACAGCCGCTCTGTCTTCTAGACTGTCTCGGAAGCGGGCGCGTCGAAGTTTTGGCCCTTTCTGTTTTGTTCAGCCTGCAGCGAGTGTGCTGCAGATGTTTAGAAGTGTGTGTACTATTTATTTTAAGTCTTAGATTTTTTTATGCGACAATAAACTAGTGTATAATCTTTGCTAACGCATCGAGTAAAAAAACCCGACCACGGGGGCGGGTCTTTGAAAAAAAATGCGACCATGAAAGGGTTAAAGTGAAGTTATTCCAGATATTTGGACCAATTAATCAATTGCTCATTTTGAAGATTGAAAGGCAAATCAAATTTGTTTGTATGTTTGACGTGCAACAATATGACAAAGTACATAAGATCGGAAAACGAGTTAATCAAATAATGAATTTTAGATTGCAGCTCTTGGGCGCCTGTTTCCGCATTAAGCATTGTCGGCGTCGCCGTCGGCATCGGTGTAACCGCCCCGCTAAATTTAGCAGGAAATTGAATGGGTGCTTATGTCACGAGACGTGAATTTTCCCGCTAAATCTAGCAGTGAAACTAATTTTGTTCATGTTTCCCCGCTGAATTCAGCAGGGAAACACGAACCGTTAGCTTACTGAAGATGCAAGACGCTACTTCGTCATCGCGAATCCTTTTCCCTTCGAGCGGCTGCGAAGCCGTTGCGCCCGGAGTACCCTAAGCCAGCATCTTTCAAAAACCGTTCGCGCAGCATCGCAACCTTCTGTTTGCGAGCGTTGGCGATTCATCGTGTGTTGAAAGTCAAAAGACGTGCTCTCCCTAGTGTCTTTTGTGTGTCTCTTTCGTAAAAAAAAAATTTGAAGTATAAAAACGCGAACCTAACAGTGTACACATAATTTTATATTTATTGGTAAAAATATATATATTTATTTATCTATTAATTTGTGGACATTGTGCACAAGAAATAGTCGCGCTTAGTTTTTCATTTAAAATTATATTTTGGGCTGGACAGCTTCTTTGGAAGTTCAAAAGCTGGACTTCATAGAGCTGTCCTGTTCACTCGGTATTGACAGCAGGGTAGACGCTATGCGTGTTTTAGGGCAATCGTGGCTCCGGTTAGTCACGTACTCATGCCTCCAGTCTAGAAGCTGGTAATAAGGCAGAGTACGGCACCTGCCTCAAGCCCAAGGCCACACTTAGCATTCACTGCACAATCAACCTTGGGTACAAGTGACAAATCCTCTCGTTGCGGTCATTGTTGGGATCAGAACCAGGTCCTGGTTGGGATTCCCCAGAAGATAAGCCTTTTGTGTGTGCACCCCCGTTTTGGCCTTTCCTTCTCTCCCTTCCTCCCTCTCCCTAAGCTGAAAGTGTGGTAGAACGTGCTCCCCTGCCGAACCAATCAGCCATAGACTCTTTATCGCTTGACTCCGCTCTCCGTGCGCGGGAAATGGCAGAAGCGTGGTCGCGTGGTGTGACGGATGATGCATTAGCCGTTGGCAATCTCGAGAATGACTGCTGCCGGACCTAGTTTGACTGCCGGACCTAGTGCACGTGTTTACATAGCAAGATATCTGTTTGAACTCGTCGGAATTATCTTCAAGGGGCCCGTGGTGTGTTACAAACGCCTGGAGTGTACACAAATTGACGCACTCAGACTGGAGAGGCGCTGCGGTCGTCGGAGTGAGCGGAAGTGCTTCACGTCTGCTCCCGCTTTGATGATTCCAATTGTGCGTCTAATTTGCCTAATTGTACTATAATCTGGTATCAATGTGTCTGTGGTGACGAGAGGAACAAGTGGACAGTGGCCACCCTGTTCGGTATCGGCCGATCGACCGTCAACGAACTGTACCGAGTTCTGTGAGATTATCGTGTCTGTCCTCAAGCCCGAATGGGTCAAACTGATGACCCCAAAGGAGCTGCTGGAACATAGCCAAGAGTTTCAAGCTGCGCTGGAGTTCCCTCAAGGAGTTGGGGCGCTGGATGGGTGCCACTTCCCAGTGTCGCCACCACAAGAGAATACAAGCAACTACCATAACTACAAGGGCTGGTATGTGTAGGGATGGTGGTGACCTGTTTGTGTTAACGTTCCCTAGGTTACCCCAGCATCTAGCGCTCGTGCTGACATTGGCTAGTTAAAGGGCCCATGAAATGATTTTCGGACTTCAGTCAAATAACTGTGGCAGGTCTTCTCTGTAACTAGTAAAATGAAGGTCAGAAAAAATTATTGTTCAGGTGTGCTCGTTCTTATTTAAAATAATTATAATAAATTGAGGTTTTGAAACCCCACAACTTTTACAGCACTTTCCGTGTCACTTGCGTCGTGACCACAGTTTGGAGTCGCAGAACTTCCAGTTTTGTTCTGTCTTTAGCACCTCCAGCGAGCAGCATTGTGCTGCAGCGAAAGCAGGCTCTCTCCCTTCAACATGGCGACGTGGAGAGACAGTTTGAGCGACCTGGAGCGCGAGATGCTAGTGTACAGCGAGTCCCTGGGACTATCCCCTTACCCTCGCACGCCTGAAAAACGTACAAAACGGTCCCTCGACGAAGAGGACGTGCCAGCTCTGCCCGATCCGAGTCCGGACCCAGACGCATGGCGTCTCATCAACACGGCGTGGTAAGTGCTGCGCGTCATGGTTCTCAACTTCTGTGCTGTTACATGTAGCTTTTGTGTGACGTCTCCTTTATTCTAATAACAGGTGCTCTTCTAAAAGATGCGAGTTCATGCCTTCCTCAAGGGAGTGCCTGGGCTATCGGGAATGCCCACCTGCGAAGGCAGCCCAGCCGGGGGCTGCATTATAGAGCACGCGGACTTCGCACTGATCTGTTTCCAGCCCGCCGCGCTCTGAATTACCTTCTTTGGAGAAATAGGGCAAGCATACATTATCTAGTCACACATCTGGGAGTTCCATCTATTGAAAAACTACCCATCCCTTCTAAAAACTAAAAAAAAACAAGGTAAGCAGTCAAACTGCGCCTAACGTTTTCCTTGCTAATAACACTTTTGTTTCACCGTTTGAGGAGTCGGCACCGCAATCAGGACTACCTACAGTCCCCGCAGCCTCCCTCCATCACCTGACCGACGTCGTCGTTGTTGCCTCTCTTTAGAACAAGTCCATCGTGGCGAGTAGTCATTATATAATGTCCGATGTAAGTAAGAAACTTGAAGTGCTTTCAAAATGTCCATCAAGTTTTATCAAAATGCAAAAAGTTCCTTCGCACGTTAAACTTCATGTTGTAAATGTTGCACGAATGAAGATGAAGTATGGAAAGGCAACATATGTAACATTAATTATACAAGGTGAAGAAAAAAATGTTTTCTTCCAAAAAGATTTAGGAAAGTTGAGTGAGGAAGACATCGACCAGCTCTCGAAGAACACTAATCTGTTTCTCGAAAAAAAGGAAGATGGGGATTTCACGAGAAATAATATTCTATTAGACAGTTAAAAAATGAACTCTTCATCATCATGGTTACTTGTCACCTGTGCTCTCCGACGACCGACAGCATTATTCCAGTGCATCACTGCAGTCCACTTAGCATTGGTTCACATGTACCTCCCACACCCTGCATACCATTTTACAAAAGACTTGTGCTCTTCGTAATTATGTGGCTCAATACAAGTTGCACTTACACGAAAGAGACAAAGAGTCGTACGACGTGCACACCTCTTTCAGGCAGCATGCACAATCAATGTCAAATGTGCTCAGACATTTTGGAGTACCACTGCGTTTTTTTGTGACGCTCACTGTCGAACTTGGACGTCTCATTCCTGACGACGACATTGAAGTGACTGTGCACTTTTCTCATAGTCAGGTGCATACAGTGTTTGTGGAAGGAAACATCCTGAGGGACATACAACAAGTCCGCACTGAAATAGCTGCCCGGTTAGAGCATTATCAGGAACGAGGCTCGGGGTTATTTCTGGCCGACATCAAAGTTTTAATTTTCAGTTTCGGGCGACTTCTTCCTTAAACTGTTGGTTGCGGTCATTTTTCGCTACCAAAAAAGCTTACCTCAAAGCAGTGCCTCATTAATGTCAGTGAGGGTTTTCACGAATGCGAACGGGACATGTGCTTTGTGTTTGCAGTGCTTGCCGTTTTGCATCCTGCGAAAGGAGCTTATGGAGGAAGAGCATACTCGTACCACGAACGCAAGTGCAAGTATGTGTTCCCGAAAACGTCCCTTGTAACCTTCCCTCAAGATGTAGATACCTTTGAATGAAAAAATGGAGCCTCAGTCAACGTATTTGGTTATAACAGTGAAATCAAATTTATCTACCCACTGAAGGTAGTTACTGAGGAATTCGAGCAGCATGTCGATCTTCTCCTTATTGAAAAACACTTCGTTGGCGTAACAAACTTTGCGAGACTTTTCAAATCTCTCGATGTGTAGGGACGAGAGGCCGGGCCTTCCCGCGCAAGGGTGAGGAATTAAACTTCAGGAGCACGCAAGTTATGGAAGAGTTTCCATTTTATTGTGCTTACGACTTTGAAGCGACTCTGGAACCAACTCAGTCGACGGGAAATGCATACGAGAATCATGTCCCAAGCTCGTTCTGTCTTCTCATCATCCGGTCAAAAGACTCCTCCGGTGTTGAGGAATACCTCTATCGCGGACCCGACTGTGTTGAAAGATTAATTTCGATTCTTAACTTTCTAGCGAAGAAATTACCCGCTTGATTAGGTCGAGTGAAGTGCCTCTTCAAATGAGTCTAGATAATGAGGCTATCCACGCAGAGTCTTCCCACTGCAGCATTTGCTTGAAAGCTTTAACAAGAAAGTGAAAACTCACGTCCACGATCACATGATGGGAGAGTGCAGACGTGCGCTTTGTTCAAAATGCAACCTAAACCACCGGAACGACAAAGATTATGTCCCATTCATTGCACATAACCATTCATACGACCTCGGTTTCCTTCTAGGAAAGCTTCACTTGTTTGACTCTGATGACATTAACATCCTTAGAACTTGCCAGAGTTTTAAGCTGCTGGAGGTAGGCAACCTCCGCTTTATCGACAGTCTTGCGCTTCTTCGTGCAAACCTGGGGACGCTTGTTCAAGATCTCCACTCCAAGGGGCTAGAGCATTTGTGTTGCCTTCGACAATCTTTTACCGAACATGCCGACCTCCTTGCCCGCAAAGGTATGTCTTGTTATAATTTCATTACAAGCTTTAAGAGTTAAGAGGAGCAGTCTTCCCTCGTAAAAAGCGTTTTCTTTTTTTTTCTTTTTTTTAACAAGTAGAGTGGAAGTGAGGTCAGTGAAGAGGACTACAAACATGCTCAGATCGTTTTCAAGACTTTTGGTTTAAAGAACCTTGGGGAATATAGCGGCCTTTACCTACGGACGGACTGTCTTCTCTTGGCCGATGTTTTCCAGAACCTTAGAAAATGGAAACTTACAAAATTGAAGCTTTACATTTTGTGTCGTCATGCCCGTGTCCCACAAGAACGACAGACAGAGACAAAAGACAGCGACAAGCCTCAAACCCATGCAGCATGCTCGCGATGGTACCTTTGGCAGGCATTTAGTCGTTCGGTGCTCGTGAAGTAAGCACGAGCGATTGCAAGCCTGTCAAAGATACCCTCGCGTGCATGATGCTCGTGTTTGAGCATAGCCTTCTTTATTCTACAAAGCCTCTGAAATCGCGAAAGACTCTGGTTTGAGGCTTGTCGCTGTCGTTTGTTTCTGTCTGTCACTTTAGTGGGACACAGGGCATTACCATCGCTAAGCATGTCGTGTGCACTCAAACAGTCCAAAGTAAAACTGCAGCTAATTGACGATCCCGATACCTATCTTATGACTGAACAGGGTATTGGCGGGTACTGCAACCCAGGCTGCTCCAGGCCAAGACAGAGCGGGTGCTCCGCGTGCTGGCCACCTTCTTGAATGACACCGGCATTAGGGACATGATATGAATGCCCAGGGCTGCCCATGAACTAGCCCTAGCGCCCTAGTGTGAGCCTCAAAGTAACATGGTGTGCTGGCGGTGCTTGCTGTGCAGTGCTGATGCATTGACATAGTGTGCTGGCGGTGCTTGTAGTGCAGTGTTGATGCATTGGCTGGCGTGCCCCGCCCAAACTGAACTGAAAAACGAACACTATGACAGCGCCACTCGCCGCGCCACAACATGGCGACGATGAGCGACTGTTCTCTCTCTCTCGCACCTATCCTCCCAATCTTCAATCGCCCAATCGGACAGTTGGAGGGACAAAGCTAGGAAGGCCTTAAAAGGGGAAGCGGGACAAAGGGGAGGCTCTCTCTTGCTGCCGACTTTAGGGCAACGAGTCACGGAGCAAGCGGGACAACGACGACCACATAGCGACGACGAGCAACGCGAGTCAGAATAAACTGTTTTGATCGCGCACAGTGTTGGTAAAAAAATGCAAAGAAAGTGGTACGACGTCATGAAAGAAGAGCTCAGTGCCTTCTTGGGGATGCTCGCCTTGATGAGAGCCAATCCAGCTCATCACGTCTACATCTACCGGAGTAGCGACCCCTTCTTCAATGTCACCGAGATATCTCGTGTAATGAAGTTCAAGCGGTTCCAGGCCATTCTGAACTTTCTGCACAACGATGACCGAGACAAAGAAAAAATAAAGGGAGAGGAGGGCCACGGCAAGGTTGCTAAGGTTCGCCTTCTGATGTCAGCTCTAAACAAGCAATTCGCTGAGCACTACAGGCCCTCAACACACCAGTCTGTGGATGAGAGTATGATTGCATTCAAGGGAAGATCTGCTCTCAAACAGTACATGCCCATCAAGCACCTTCAAGAGGGGGTGCATACCTCTCTTGAACCTAGGACCTAGGAGCAACCTAGGAGCAAAACGCAAGAGCCAAGCCCCACGGAATGAGCTGGAAGCAGCAGAGACAATGCTCCAAAATGCATCAGCCTGTCTGCACTTGGATGAAAGGAATGAATCGAGGGCCACACTCTTTCAAGAGGACACGACGAAAAAGTCCTTCGAAGATTACTAAGAGATCATCTTTATCAATGCCACAAAGAAACTGCTGGCGACGAGGATGGCATGCTCCCTCGCGATCGCTGAAGGTGGCAATGCCCAAAGTGAGATTGTGGCCTCTAGGCAGAGACAGCAAACATTTTGATGTTGTTTTGTTTTTTAGTGTTCAATGCATTTAAAAAAAGATGAGTGGCCATTGGAGCTAGTATGGCTGACAAGAAACTTTAAATATGCCAGATTATGGCTTATCTTCTTCCTCAATTTGCACTACACATTTGTGCATCCCACACACTCCAAACTTTTCGAAGGGAGGTAAGCACACAAAAGCTTGGTATATTGAGACCCATCCAAGAGACTGCCCTAAACCCATAACATTTTTTTTTTTTTTTTTTTTTTGAGGGCGAAGAGGTTAGGAACGCTTGCATCAGGCATTGAAGTCATTGTCACCACCAGTTATTGGGAAACACTTTGATTCAAACTGGTTCACAAGGACTAGACAATGGTAATCATATGGTCTTATGAAAACTTCATTGGCTCTACCAAAAATTGTTTTGAGAGCATTAATGAGAAACTAAAGAGCTCTGTTGACCGGTACAGCTCTCTGAAAAATTTCTGTAACAAACGTTTCAGAAAACGTTGTGGAGACTCAAGAACAGAGGAAGGATGGACACCTTCCTCTATTGGCTTCAGGGACAAAAAATTAAATATCTTTTGGGGAAAACAAAGTTGAAATTAATAGTGGGGTGTAGCATGGGTTCTGGGACCCCTGTCCAACCAGTTGTGGTGCGTGGAAAACACTACGTAAAACCCATCCAGAAACCATCGATGAAATGTCACAGAAATTGGAAACACTAGATGAAAACCAATCCCTGCCACTGCAATTGTGTCAGGCATACTGGGAGCAGAGCTTCCCCAGGTCATGGATTTGAACGCGGGTGATCCGCCATGTCTGGATCAAATGGTGTACCAAAGAGTCGCACAATCGCCAAGCGACATCACACCATGGAGTTGGGCAGATCCACTGAGCATAAGCTTGCTGAGGTGGAAGACAAAGGAGGGCAACGTGGTGACCGACCGGGCCTCGTTCTTTTCATCAATACCGATGAGGTTCGTGAGGGTCGACCCCCAGGTACGGACCGGAGTGACCGGTCTCGAGACAACCGAAAGGTTCAGAGCAATGGCGGAGGTGCTCTCAAGACCGATCGGTGACTTTCAGGCAAACAGATTCTTTGCCTTCCCCGCCATGCTGGATACCAAAGCAATGTTGCTGCTGCTGGAAGCGGTGCGCACATCAACTGGCTCACAGAGAGACGAGGCGGCATACGTGAGATGTATGTTGCTGAGTGAGACACTGATCAACAATGAGAAAATGCGAAGGTTGACTCATGCCGGCAGCAACTTCGCCTTTGACTGCTGTCTCACGGGCATAAAGCGGAACATGGGTTCCTACGGAAGGGCGGCACCTGACGGTCTAATGGCTGCAGTGGACCTAAGCTACCTCTCAGAGTTGATGACCCGGAAGATGACACTCCCTGCCGCTGTGGCAGGGACCATCGGAATTGACACTTGGGGTGGACTGACGGCGGTGGTCCCAGTGAAGCTGGAGTACAGTGGATCACGCGGACTGATGCCGTACAGCCTGAGCTTTGTGACAACAGCCTACTGGACGCAACGAGTGGGCTACATCCTGGGGTTGAAACAAATGGGCTCTGCGACCCCATTGACAATGGAGGCTGGATGCGTCCCCAGGGCCGCGCAGGCTATGGTGGGCGGCTCATCCAACATACTTTTTGTGGTGATCGACGCCGAAATCCGTCCTTCAGACGTCGTGTATCTTGACGTCGGTGGCAGTCTGGTGCAGATTGCAGGGCGCAACATGGCTAGGGCGCCAAAAGTGGACAAACACGCTGAGGGAAGTGGTCGACAAATGGCTTGGTGCACCAAATACAACAGGGATGCCACTTGGCAGACAAAGGGATGCATACGACGCACTTCAGATGATGAACACACTGGTTGGAACATCAGGCGTATTCGATACAGCGCTGAATGTGGCAACTGAGCTGAGCCGGGTTTTTAACTGTGGGGCCACAGTTGCCGGCGAGGGGAAGGAGAGTTGCGGACTCACATGTGTCGGAGATGACGTCGCCAGTGGGAAGCACTTCGGGATGGGTGGACCTAAGGCAAAACAGTTGGGGCCTTGGAATGACACCGGCACAACCGGAAACCAACTGGAATGGACCAGATTCTTTTTCATGGCACCATCAGGAATGATGTGTGAGGGATCTGGGGTGTGTAGCTCCTACGCTGATCACACCTGGCCACAACTTGAGGAGTACTCTTGTACATCGTGTTCAGTTGTGGTCAGCGAAGCAGACCATGAGTTGAGGATGGCTAGGGCATTGGAACTGGTCATGTCGGGACAAACATCAATAGTCCCAAGACAAGAACTGAGCCTGACATACTGGTTGAGTGGCAATGCCCTGCTGCTCTCAGGATCAACATTCGCGGCATACTTGTCGTTCGGCTTGGACTGGGCAACCTTGAATGGGTTGTCTGTTTCATCTGAGATGACAACATCACTCAAGAAGCTAGTGCCACTGTGCACAAGCCAACGTGTGCAGAACTGCATCGAAAACAAAAGACGGCTGTACCACGAAGGACAATTGTGGTCCGGGTACAGCGAAGTGACAAAGAACGTGTCCACGGATGACAAAAACAGACATCTGAAGGATGTCGATGGTTTCCCACTGCCAATGTTCATCATCAAGGCTGTGGTCGGGAAGTTGGGGATGGTGCTGTCGAGGCCTCCGACAGAGAACAGCTTCTTCGACCTTGACGAGGATGAAGACTCTGTGCCGATTGGTGTGTTGGCACCGACGCAGAGGAACTGGATCTTCCCACCATCAGTGTGCGATTCGATCGACTTCGTCAGGGCGAAGTTCAGAGTGTACACCAATGCACCCACTGGGCGAGAGGAGCGCGAGGTCGAGGTCGGAGTGTGGCCTCGCGCATGGTGTGACAACGTTGCATGCTGGGGTGTTGACAGCTGCACAGTCGATCTGGCTCCACGGATCAGGCTGATGACTAACTCTGTGTCAGGGAAGTTCTACGCCGAGGGTTTCCTGAAACGATCGACATATGTGTATGTCACCAACACCGCGCCATCGGGGATGACAGGGGGAGCCGGAAATCGAACTGACAAGACCAGACCCAGAAACCGGGTTTTGGCAGAAGGCGTGGTCCTTCCTGAAAGGATGGGTGCCAAAGGTGCTGTCAGACGTGGCACCTCATGTGCTGGCGGGTAATTTGCCTGGTGTGGCGCTTGAGGTAGCCAAGAACGTGGCAGAGCCCATCTTGGAATGGCTACACAAGAAAAAAACTGAATTCATGCCATCAGAATCAGTCGTTGGGGGACGTCGCATGGGCCAAGTGACGTGAGCGGTCCCTCTCCGAACAGGCCAACCAGACAGACCCGAGTTGAGATATCCGACAAAACCAAGGATACTGCCGGGGCAATGACACGAGCAAGGGCAAATGAAGCGGTCGGTTCACATGGTGGGGGACCTGCCATCGACCGGAGGGCAATCGTCTGTGGTGCGGGGTTCAGACACCCTGGTTGCAAGCCCCGAAGCTGGGGTCGCACCGTTCATCGGCATAGCAGGTCCCCCGTGTCAGTAAATGGGCTGGCCTCAGGCCCAGACAAAAAATTGAGGCTTTGAGGGGAAAAAAAGGGGCAGGTGGGTTATGGCTTAGGTACCACTTCGATCCAAAGGTTAAAGTCCCGGGTGCGGATATGGCGGTGCGGGCCATCAACTTCGATGGTCTAGCAGCCAATTATCGCGGCCTGGACCAATTAGTTCGCAGCAGATGGGATAGGGGAACATTCAAATTTGGAACGAGTTTCAACCATCCTCTCGGGTTCGTCACCCACCTAATGGAGGTTTCCCATCCTTGGGTCAGGGATGTTTTTAAGCAAGTGGTTGCGACGTGCTCCGGGGTTTTGGGATCGGAATCTGGAAGAGCCGCACTCGATGCGGGTAGGAAGACCCTGGCTTTGTGCGAGGAGCCCATTGCCAGGTCAGGTCCGGTCCCAAAAGTGATATTCAGCGGGATGTCGACACTCGGAGCCCCAGGGGTTGGGAAAAGAAAGAGGTTGTCAACCTAGTCAAGGACTGGGTCCAGGGGCCCACGACCCTATTTGGAAACGCGGCAGATAGGGAATTCGTGATGGGGAAACTGAACGATTGGGCGCATTCGTGGGTTGGGCAGGGAGTACTTAGCGATGCCAAGAAGTTGGGGTTTGAAGCTTATAAAAAAAGACTTCATGCGATGGGGGACAAGTGGTGGCTGCAGCCCCACTGAAAAAGAAGTAAACTACGCTCTAAACAACGGGCTAATTGACAACAAAAATGACAAGATGAAGTTGAGAAGCAAAAGGATCTGTGGCATGCTTGCGCTGCTCTGGCATGACACTGAAACGCTGCTCAGAAAGACGAACATCTGTCATGCAGCACTTAAAGAGGAGACAAAGACCCGTGTGATAATCAGCACGCCAATGTGGAGACTCAAGAACAGACAACCGTTTCGCTGGTGTCCACACCCGTTCTAACCCGCGCTCGTCCTGAGCGCGCGCTAGCTTGACCCGCCTCACGAGCCATCTTTATTGTCTTCCTTTTAAATCCCCACAACGTTTGTCTGTGCGTGGTCGCTGCGGACATCAACCGCGCACAGGCCAGCGCAGACCAACTGCGGTACTTCCCCGCCCGCCTGGTGCGTGAGCCCGAGCTTTTTGCTTCCCTCTTTCCTCGAGAGTTGGGACTTACAGGGCTGGCTTACACCCCTCCCCTCCATGCACACCTGGACCAGCTCTGCGTGGCGTTTGCCTCGTATACAGCCTCCTGCCGTAGCCTAGCGTCGTCAAAGGAGGGTGCCAGCTTGCCAGCTACCCCCACCACCCCCTTGCCTCGCGGGGATGACGGCCACTCCCGCCCCCACGACCAGTTTGGCCGTGGTCGTGGGCTCCGCCGTCGTTGATCTCTCCTCCCGCCTGGGGACCACCGAGACAGCGGACCCCCCCCACCTGCCCAGGGGGGTTTCCGTGCCCCCGAACCCAGCGGGGGCCGGAGGCGACCAGCTCCCTCCCAGCTCATCGAGGTCGAGCGCAATGAGTCCCCTCGTGTCCGACGGCCCGTCGCACGGCCCAGCGACGGGAGTGTCCCCGGCGGGGGCGGAGTAGCGACGTGTCTGCGCCCCCGTGCCCCGATCGATTACAGCAAGGGGACAGGACGTCGTCGGAAGGTGGTCTCTCAACCTCCTGACCGACCCGATCCTGCCTGCTCACCCTTGCCGCCCCCCCCCCCCGGTCCCGCACTCCCAGCCCCCCCGGGTGGACTTCCAGACCCCTCCCGTCACACCGGCAAAGGCCACCGGCTGGCCGAGCCCCGGCGGAAGTGCGTTCTCCAGCCCCCGGCGGCGGATCAAGCGGGGCTACTCGCCCAGTGTATGGGAGGGCTTCGGTCAGGTGCTTGACCAAATCAGCACCGGAACCCCTCTTCAGGATGAACGCGTAGGAAAATTGTTCCTACAATTTTCCTACGCGCTTGTCAGTCTTTCCTGCTGCTATCCTGCCCCTCGCTCGAAATCCTGACACACGTCGACCTTCAGACCACGCCCTGCGGGCTTCATGCCCAAGTCTCGCCCTGAGTCTTTGGGAAGGCAACCTCGAAAGAGGTCCGCCCTCATCGCAAGCTGTTGTTCTGACACGGTCAATCGGAGTACAGTGTGACGGTGTTCCGCAGTCCCCTCCCAGGGACAGCCCTCTTGTGAGGTACACTTACCCACACCCCTCCGCCCCTACCGAGCCAACGAGCTCCGTCGAGGACTCCCATCTGGTTGAGACCTCTTCAGAGTCACCGAGATAGAGACTTAGGTGCACCCCTCCAGCACCGCCGGACTCTCTCTTCTTCGGGTCGAAAGCTTGAAGTCCTCGCGACATGGTCGAGCCAAACGTCAACGCCCCTGCGGGTGTAGCCGCTGTCCCAGCTGAACCGCCGTAGAACCCGGCGTACTCGAAACCTTCCGATTCCGCCTCCGCCACGATCAAGCTCCCAGTCTTCAAAGACGCTGTGGAGAAAGTATCGTGTAGTCGCGCCGACCTGCGACACACGAAAGTGGTATGCACAGTCGACCCCACCTGTGTCGACATCATCGTTCCACCGTTATATACGGTGTTGAACATGCTCGTCAAGGGCCCACTCCCTTGACTCAGGCCGAGCTCCAGACGCCTATGCGTCAGCTCGTCTTGAAACGAGCTTGGGATCTGCATCTTGCAGTATTCCCGGGCGCCAACCCCACCACGGCACTCTATGTGCCCCAAGACGCCCAGGTCCCCGGGCCTGTCTCCGCGCTGCTCAATTCTATTGGGCACAACTTCGGGACATGCGACGGGTTTGACCACCTGGTCACCGGGCCCCAACGGCCAGCTCAGGATATTCCTGAGTATTGGCGGGTCCAACAGGACTTGTGGATGAAGTATCACATCCTACAGTCCGTAGCCTCGGTGCGGTACGTCTTTCAGACGTTCCCATCTAGAAGGCAACTCGGCGGTACTCCGCTGATGTTCACCAAGACGCAAGACGTCGAGGGTGGACGAGGACGAGGCGTACGCGCCTCCTCCATGAGGGTGACCCCCTCCGATTCATACCAAGCACGTATATTCGGAGATGTCTTCACTACTGGCTTGCCAGAGTGGGCAAATGCGGGTACGCCTCCGCGGCAGAACTGTGGGCGGTGCCCCCCTCAACATCGATGATTCGGCCCCCGGTCCTGAGGATGAGCCGTTTCTACGACCTCCTGAGCCGGTGACATTGAGGCCAACCCCGGGCCTGTTCGCACGCCGCAGAGTATGGAGGACGTGACGGGTGCCCCCGCCTACCACGGACTGGATCACTACTGGTTTTGAGCGCCAGGCCTACGCCATCGGGCGGCCCGGAACTACATCGAGAGACACCACTCCTCAAACCTCTCGGACCGAGGAAGCCCCAGTGCCCCCGTCACCACGCGCTTGAGTTGTTCGACGACCAGGGGCAGCGTCTCGGTCGTCGGACGATGGGTCCATGGAGCATAGGCCTCTACCCCACAACGTACTGGCGGGGGGTTCCAGAGGAAAACATCCTCGTTCAGGTCCGTTCCATCCCTCGACTGCCCCACCCTCCTTCGAGAGGATGGGCCGGTGGACCCCTTCCCCCCTCGCCCTCCAACCTGAGTCTCGTCGTGAGGGAACGGTGTTTGTTGTCTGGACTGACGAAGACGCCGTCCGAGCCTACGGGCCTCTTCTTCAAGACCTCGACTCCCGGGTAGTCCCCTAACGACCCCGCCCTTGAGGGCGACTTTCGAATGACGGTCGACGTCACGGACACGCACTGCTTCAGCGTGTTGTGCCAGGAAACGCCCCCAGCCGGCCCCGGACGACGTGGGGATTTACCGTCACACCTACTGCGTCCGCTTGCCCCATGCAGGCTCTACAACGGCAGAAGGACTTCCAGTGGGCTTCATGGTGAACGGTGAGGTCCTTAACATTCCTTCGGGATGCGCAGGTCCCGGCAGAGCCCATTCCCGCAGACAGGCTCGCACGTCTGACGAGCGTAACCGCCGAGTTGCGCAGCGAACTTGTTGGCTTCCCTGCCCCTCAGAGGGCAACGGTGCTGATGGTGCGCCTCCCTGTGCGGGACTGGGGGCCTCCTTACATTTGGATGGCTCAGTCGGATCCCTGCGGCCCCGCCACTGGGCCCGGCAGCTCTGGGGCAACGAACTCGCTTACTAGCATCGTCTCAACTGTGCCCCTGACCACCCGGGCTGAGGTCTTTGTGAGTGGGTGCATCGGGGTCGGAATCCATTCTCACTTCCCTGGGCGAGGGGGCCGGCCCGCCCCAGCAGCCTCTTGCGGCTTCGGCCCTCAAGCTCGGCCTCTTGGACGATTGGGCACGTTTTCGGAGGTGAGACGTGCCGATGCTGACGGTGTCTGGACCTCACGCAGGCCCAGGTGCACCAGCCTACCCCGTCCGCTGATCACCTCTGAGGCCAGAGATGCAACGGCTCGTTAACAGCACAGGGAGTGGTGAAGGGCGGCCGCGGCGGCTTGATCCGCCCCTCATTCCCCTTCATGGGGCACCGTCTTCATGGGAGGCTCGCCTTCCACGTAACCACCAAAACTTCCTCCTGGCCAGACACCCATCTTCATCTCGGCCGACCTTGCCGGAGCAAGGGAGCGCGGATGCTCGCCCTCTTTGTTTTCTCACTCGCCCCTTGGCCATGTGCCAACTTGTCTATCAGGCCATGACCGCTCGATCTGCCGGCGGAGTCACGGAGCGTGCTCTGGAGATTTTCTCCTGGTGGGGGACCACCTGCCACGTTCCTGGCGAAACGGATCTGCACATCGTTCTCCCCGCACAAGTTACATCGACCCCAAGAACGGAGCGGCCGTGCCTTCCTTTGTGACCCCAACCTTCGGGGTATGGCGGCTGGACCATACCGGCCCCACAGCGAGATTCCCATCAACACTCCCCCACCACCGTACTGTTCAATGGGTCCCCCTCGAGGACTATCTGATCTCGTGGGTGAATGACATCCAGCTCAGCTGGATTGACCAGTTTCTGCGCCAAATCCACGCCCGACGGATGTGGGATGAGGTGTCCCCCTTCTTCGAGGACGGCGCCAGCTACGTCGTGACGCACAGTGGCCCCGTGTACTCCGCCGCCTTTCCTGGGCCCAGTCCCTTCCGGGAGTGCCGCGGAATGTGGGTCCCGCGACTATGGCGAGCGGGGCTTTGTGCCGGTGCCCATGCGTTGTTGGGACTGGCGGGGAGAGCAGCTCCCCCACATCCCTGTCACCATCGACTGACCCGACTCGGCCCCCGTACGCTGGTCAGCCGTCATCCCTCTCCCCGACCTGCGGACCTTGTCGTTGATCCAGGCGAGGGTCTATGTCTTTGCCACCCCCTACCACCACATCGGCAGTTACCTCGCTGCAACGCTGCGGGAATATGGAGCTTTCCGCTTTGCCGTGGCGGACCAGCTCCACATGGCCGGATCGCTCACGCATCGTCAGATCGCCTGGAGTTGCGGTCAACCTGACTTGGCCGCCCGTGGCCAACGCACCACACCCGCCTTCGACCAGCTCTTCCGAGGAGCCTTTGGTATGGGGCGGGGGAGGCTCCTGTCCTTGAGGCCCTCTTCAGCCGTACGGCTGAGCGCATCCTCAGCACCCCCATCCTCGGAAACCGACCGCAGCTCGCTGTAAGCCCCGCCCGCCCCCGCCCCGCCCCCGCCCCGCCCCGCCCCGAAGGAAATACGTAGGACAAACGGGCAGATGCCTGAACGATAGGCTCTGGAAACATAATCTTAACAACTAATGGGATGGCCACCTATCAGTGCATTGTCAGAACTGCGGATGCAGACCGTTATTGGACACGTGCTCAATACTGGCCAAACATAAAAACAACGCTGTTAGAATGTACCGCAATCGAAACGAACGAGATAAAGAGAGCTGGTGTAGGTTGTGTTAGTGTTGCGTCCATTGACCTGTTTTGATAAGGAGTTACATTTCATGCAAGCGGTGGCAAGGCCTGAATTGGCCGATTTAATAGGATCATAACGTGCATATATGTCCCATTTAAACATTGATTAAACAGTCGCAGTCAGCGCTCGTGTATGTCTTTTCTCTTCTTCGACCTCGTCTAAAAGCACTACCATGCCCTTGACATCCCAATACCTAACTAGCCCAGCATTCTGCATTGATATGTTACCGCCAGCATATTGCGTCAGTGAAAGGACAGAAATGTGTAGTAGTTATTTTGTTAAGGATGTCTTTGTAATTAAACATGAGTGTTTCTTGAAAAGGCAACTAGTCCAGATGGTGACAAATGTAGAATATTTTGCCATGTAGCAATAAATATTTTGTTGTCTTCATCTTTATATGTGATTTTTCCTCTGTGATTAACAAAATATAATTTATTGACAATAAAAAAATTGCTCTTGTCTTTTGAAGGCTTTGCTGAAGGATCTCTCTGTCCTCATTTGTAAATCACGCAGTAAGGTATGCCCGGGGGTCTGCAGCGAGGCGTATACGCTTTGCAAGTGAGAACTCGCAAGTGAGAACTCAATGGCGTACCCGTGACAATGTCAAAATAATATCTCAGAACAGAGTATGGATGAAAGAAGGCCTTGTTAATAAATGGGATAAATGAGGAATGCGCTGACAAGGCAACCGAGCACGTGCTTTTTTCTTTTCTTTTTTTTTTTTTGACTGAGGGGAAATAAATGAGTGTATTTGATAGCGAACCATGCGGTTCGCTGTGCAGCACAGCGTGCCAACGCAATCGGCCAAAGTGCCGGTGGTTGAACGGACAAAGCCGGTTCCTGTAGCGGGGCGGTTTGGCGATGTAATTCCGTATGTTGAACAGCTAGCAGCTGTCCGGCGGATCGCGTCCCTCTTCGATCCCAAGTTGGCCGCGATCCTGCCCGATCTATTGACCGTGGACGTTGCCCAGGGGATAGCCCGGCTTTCCGAACGTGCTAGGTCCCAAATCGGGACCTGGCCCCAGGACTCCTTCTACGTCCTTGATGATACAGACGGGCACGGATTTCAACTATGGAACGGCGATCAACTTCTGTCAGTTGGCTCTCCGCGTGAGCTCGCCATCTTTGCCAACAGCTGTGCCAGGGAGGCGCTCCCGGTCCTGCGGGCTCTGTCCGTAGAGTCCATCCAGAACGCAGTTGACTGGGAGGCCGCCCTCGCCGCTGCCAGGGACTACCGCAAGTCGGCAGGCGCCTTGGACACCATCTCCAAGCGCTGGATCATGGACAAACTGGACCAGGACTCCACCTACTTCAGGTTTAGGTTGGATTCGTCTGGATCAGTTCTTCATCTTGGCTCTGGGCCACCGTTTAGCCGTTCCATCTTCGGCATCGTGGCCCCCAAGATTGTCTGTGTAGATCCTCGGCGCCGGCCGGCGGTGATTTCGTGTCATCAACCTGGCAGGAATTCCTCCGTCCTGAGGTGCATTGCAATGAGTTCTCACTCTTTGCCTCCGACGTCGAAATGCACGAGGCGCATACACAGCAGACATTGCATATTCTCCCGTGCGAATGTCTGCGTTCGTAGCATCCAGTTTATTAAATATGTCGGTAAATCAACTGCTGGTCTGGCAATAAGATAGGTAATGCAAAAATCAGCGAAAAATCCTAGCTTTGCACGAGTTCTGGTGTCTTTTATTTGCCTAACTCGAGTGATGCCGAGTCGGCAAATGCACTGCGTTTGCCGACTCGTCCCTCCTGCCGACAAGGAGGGCAAGGAGGATTGCCCTCGATGGAAGGGAGGGAAACGTGGGGAGAGGAGGAACTGCAATACCTTTCAGTATATAGGGACCTTAGTTGCAGCAACTTCCGGAACCTCGGGGCATAGAAAAAGGATTTTAACAAATTCGACACCTGAACTGTCTCGGGTTCTCTACGACAGAACCGCCCTTTGTGAGCTTATTCGGATTGTAGAGAGACACAGTACAGTGGTCAGAAAGCCTTGTTCTGGACATGGTAAGTCCTGGGGATTTGCCTCACGCCTGCACTGCAACTGCAAAAACCATTCATTGGTTTCTAGTACGAGCACAGTCACTGGCTCCCTCAGAGGTGTAAATTGTCCTTATACAATGGCCTATGTCTGTAGCGGAATTTTCCCGACGCAGTTTGAGAAGGTTTGCCGTTTTGCTTTGTTACCATACTGGCCAAGAATTCTGGAAAAAGTGATCACCCAAATCGAAGCGGCAATAGAGCTGCTGAAGCCTGAAAGCATGTCAAATGCGCAATGCAAGAATCAGAGCTCAGTGAGCACGATGACCCCTCCACAACAGAGGTCAACATCGAAACTGACACCCGACATGCCTGGTGCAAAAAACTCGCACCACACGGATGCTGAGGCACTTGGCCAGAAATCTCACAAAGTCATCGGAATTGTACACGTGAACAAAAAAGACGAAATATCTTCACAAAAACACGAAGCATATGGGACGAAGATGTAAACTATTACACTGAGTCGAGAACCATTTGTGTCCTAGATCATGCCCATGACCGCAACACAAGCATCAATAAAACTATTAAAGAAAAAAACGTACCATCAAATTCAAACGACTGCTGGCACGTTGCAAAGAGCCTCATAAAAGGGGTTCTTGCGATATCCTCTGGACCAAAGAATGAGAGAAAAACGGGGCATGCGGAACTGTCAGACAAGTGCCAAGCGGTTCGCAACCATGCGTACTATGCAATGGCCACTTCTGGGGGAGATGAATTTAAGCTCAGAAATGCTTTGATGAACTGCACCAACCATTTCAACAGAAAACATGAAAAATGCAGCGTGGACTCACCTTGCAAATACGCCAGACAGATTCCTACAACCTTGCTGGTAAAAGATCCTACTGCGTTGGAGATCCTAAGCACAGTCTTGAGGATTATGACTGTATTTAAGAATGCCGAAGACTATAAAAAGTCAAAGGACACATTTCATATAGAATTATTTCACAAGTCCATGCTATCTACCTTGACAAGCACATTCATTATCAAGACAAGTCGTACAACTTGAGACAGAGCTTAGCTCTCCTTGACTGGAACGAACACACTGGAAGAGGACACACTTCCATCTAATTGATTGAGGACTGCCGGCATCCAGATCGGCAGGGCAGAAAAAAGAAATATGTGAAAGAAGACGTACAAGTAAGTTATGTTGCATTGTGCAGCAATCTCGTTCAAAACTCATCATGCACCTTTTTTTTTTTTTTCAGCTTTGTTTGAAACATGTGTGAGTTGGTACTGCAGGCTGCTGCCCTCAATGATGCAAACGTTGTGATGAACGACTCCCTCAGGGATTGACAAGAACTAACAGCTTAGGTACACTCTGTTTATTTTAAATGTGGTTACAATGACGTAAGCTTATAACCCAATTTATTGCGTCATAGCAGCTCTTGGTCAAGTGAGTGTACACAAAAGTTCCTCGTTTTACAGCTTGGGACACCACTGGACGTGGGACAAGACTGACAAAAAAACAGCAGTTCATCGACTCCAATAAAAAAATAATTTGGAATTTCAATGTAAACAAACAGGTTATTGAATAACACTGTATTTTTTAAAAAGACATGTTGAAAACACGAAGGTCATTTACATTTTCTGTGACAAAAAGCTCACAGGTAGCAAAGACGCAAATGGGAGGGACGTATTTTGATTGGATTGAAACGTTTGCGGTGGCTTGTATACGAGTAGTGATCAAACTGCATGCTTTTGTGGGTCACATCATGGGACGTCGCGTTCATACGGGAACTGTGAAGGCCAAGTGCTCGAAAATGCCCATTCATGAGATTAAGAGTACCGCTCTCCAACTCTCGCTACTCTCTACATGGACAATTATTTCTCATATGTACCACTTTCTCAGGAGCTAATGCAGCTTGGAATCTTGGCATTGTGAACTATCCGGGGTAACAGAATGCTGTGATGTCCTTTGAAGACCGACAAAGAACTCGCACAGAAGGGACACAGAAGCCACGACACGAAGGTAGTGAAGAAGATTACATTTCTCTAGTACGGTGGTAGGACAACGGCGCCGTAAACATGCTTTATACCTTTGTCGAACTTGGACAAGTCTCAAAGGTGAAGGGGAGGAGCGAGGCTCAGAAAACACAAATGAAATCGAGTGCCCACAAGTTATTGCCCAATACAACTGCTTCATGGGGGTTGTTGATCACTTGGATTTTTTTTATGTCCTCGCATCCCCCTCAAAGCTAGAACCAGAAAGTGGACAGTTAAAGTGACCTCTCACTTCATCACATTTGCCACCTGCAATGAATAGATTGAATACATACGTAATGCAAACGAGGAGGGACTTCCCAAGAAGGATGTGAAAAGATATTACGAGATTCCAGTTGGACATAGCATGCAGGCTCATCGCCAACGGCAAGAGTGAGAGGCCCAGGAGGAAAAGGCCGAGCATCGACGCATCGAGCACTTCTAAGAAGGTCCACAATCTCTACAAGATTCAATAGCATCAGGCATCGGCCAAAGCACATCAGCTCCAGCTTCGCTCAACGACGCAGGAACGACGGATGCACATTTAAGTTTCGAATTTGTTGTAGGAAGTGCAATGCTTTCCTGTGCTTGATCGCAACAAGGAACTGTTTTTACGGCTTCCATAGTAAAATGTCGAATTCTTTGATCACTGCACCGGAAAAACTTCAAAAGGAAGAATTCATGAAAACATCCAAAGGCAGAAAAAATCCCAAAGTGCTCCAAGAAAATATTGAGCAAGAAAACAATATAACTGCCGAAGAATATGCTGGGAAATAAAGGAACTGAAGGCCAAAAAAATTAAGGTCTTCCATCTAAGGCAGGAACTAGAAATCAAGCGTAGTATCCCCCTTCGGTTGTAGGAGCAGCTGCTTGGTTATCTAGGTAAGGTCCTCTGCACTCTAGTGTATGTTAACAATATGAGATGGTGTTACTGCATCTGCCCACTCAGAGCCGTATATTAGGAGAGTTTGGCCATTCATTGGTATCAATGGGGCGAAAATCTGAGAGCGCTACTGGCTGGAAAGTTGATTGACAGGCCGCTCGTGACCAATCACAAGCCGCAAAACCTCCCCTAGCGGTGGTCGTGAGCCTCACAGGTAAAGCAGGGTTCGGTAATTTCAGTTTAGCGTCACTAGAGTTAAAAAAGTTAACGCCTGGTGACTGAAAACTTGGTGCATGTGAGCTTTTCGTCATAGCCTTCTTTAATGGTAGAATAAACGAATGTGCACTCGAAACCCTGCTAACCAAATCGAACAGGATCGAAAACGCGGACACGTGCGTTTAAATAACGTAAAAAAAAGTTTGTGTAGCCGCGGGAGTTGCGGTCTTGTCTGAAAAATGGGTAGTTGTTGTGCGTTGAAGTGCCGGAACAGAGCTTCCAGGGGAATTCGCTTGTTCAAGCTGCCGAAATCCCCGAGAAGACGGAAACTGTGGCTTTTAAGAATCAAGAGTGATGCGGGGTGGAAACCTCCCGACAGGACATACCTTTGCGAGGTGAGGTATTGTTCATTGTTAATATTGTGACGCGAGCACGGTGGACGCGAGTGCACTGTGACAAAACCGTGTATTTTGTGATCTATTCTCTAGTGCCGTGGAAGCGTCCTGTGCGCTTTCGCTTCACCGCCGAGAGACGAGTGATTCAGGCCTGTGGCGTCGTGCGATGATGGATTTGTAAGATCGCGTATTTTGAAAGCGTGAGCCTCTCGTCAGCGGAATAACTGTACTGTGACTTGAACGGCTGAATACACAGTTTTGACGTCTACCAAAACGTTATTCGCTGCAGGACCATTTCGAGCCCTCCCAGTTCCAGACGAGGTGCTCCGACGGCTGGAGGAGACTAAAAGCCACAGCTGTTCCAAGCTTGTTTTTACATTCTGAAAGTCAAGTGCGTGTAACGAGGATAAGTGAGATTTTTGTTCCTTTGGTATTTACCAAGATTATGAGAGTGAATTCAGGAGTGCTCATTCTTATTTAAAATAATTAGAATAAATCTAGGTTTGTGAAACCCCACAACTTTTACAGCACTTTCCGGGTGACGTGCGTCGTGACGGCAGTTTGGAGTCGCAGAACTTCCGGTTTTGTTCTGTCTTTAGCACCTCAAGCGGGCAGCATTGTGCTGCAACGAGAGCAGGCTCTCTCCCTTCAACATGGCGACGTGGAGGGACAGTTTGAGTGACCTAGAGCGCGAGATGCTCGTGCACAGCGTGTCTCTAAGACTATCTCCTTATGTTCGCACGCCTGAAGAACGTACAAAACGGTCCCTCGACGAAGAGGACGTGCCAGCTCTGCCCGATCCGTGCCCGGACCCAGAAGCATGGCGTCTCATCAACACGGCGTGGTAAGTGCTGCGCGTCATGGTTCTCAACTTCTGTGCTGTTACATGTAGCTTTTGTGCGACGTCTCCTTTATTCAAATAAAAGGTGCTCTTCTAAAAGATGCGAGTTCATGCCTTCCTCACGGGAGTGCCAGGGCTATCGGGAATGCCCACCGGCGAAGGCAGCCCAGCCGGGGGCTGCATTATGGAGCACGCGGACTTCGCACTGATCTGTTTCCAGCCTGCCGTGCTGCCAATTACCTTCTTTGGAGAAATAGGGCAAGCATACATTATCTAGTCACACATCTGGGAGTTCCATCTATTGAAAAACTACCCATCCCTTCTAAAAATTAAAAAGACAAGGTAAGCAGTCAAACTGCGCCTAACGTTTTCCTTGCTAATAACAATTTTGTTTCACCGTTAAAGAGTCGACACCGATATCAGGACTACCTACAGGACCAGACCATAAAGACCATCACCTAAAGAACAAAGATTGTCTAGTCCCCACAGCCTCCCTCCATCACCTGACCGACGTCGTCGTTGTTGCCTCTCTTCAGAACAAGTCCATCGTGGCGAGCAGTCATTATATAATGTCCGATTGAAGTAAGAAACTTGAAGTGCTTTCAAAATGTCAATCAAGTTTTATCAAAATGCAAAAAGTTCCTTCGCACGTGAAACTTCATGTTGTAAACGCTGCACGAATGATGACGAAGTATGGAGAGGCAACATATTTAACATTAATTATATAAGGTGAAGAAAAAAAAATTTTTCTTCCAATAAGATTTAGAAAGTTGAGTGAGGAAGACATTGACCAGCTCTCGAAGGACACTTATCTTTTTCTCGAAAAAATAAAGACAGGGATTTCGCCAGAAATAATATTCTGTTAGACGGTTAAGAAATAAACTCTTCATGATCATGGTTACTTATCACCTTTGCTATCCCAAGGAACGACAACATTATTCCAGTGCTGATGCGTTGCAAGTCTACTTAGCATTAATTCACAATGTACTTTCCACACCCTGCATCACACAATGTACCTCCCCACACCCACACCACGAAAGAGTTTGTGTTCTTCGTAATTATGTGGCTTAATACGAGTTGCACTTACACGAAAAAGACAAAGAGTTCTATGATGCGCACACCTTTTACAGCCAGCATGCACACTCAATGTCAAATGTGCTTAAACAATTTGAAGGAGCCTAGGGCAGGAACTCGAAATTGAGCGGAATAACCCCCGTCGGTTGTAGAAGCATCTGCTTGATTATCTAGGTAAGGTCCTATGCACTGGAGTGTACGTTAACAATACAAGATGGCGTTACTGCATCTGCCCACTAGGCATCTACAAAAAAGCTGATTAAAGTCTGGACAGCACTTCCGGGCTGCTATTCAGCTGGTGTTGTCACTGCATCCCGCCAAAGCCGCTGATCCCGTACTGCGGTTCCCAATGCGAGGCCTCACTGCCGCTCTCCTTCGCCGTGGGAGTCCCCGTTCCTTAGTCATGGCCACCAGTGACCAGTCCGAAACGCTCGCCGCTTCGTTCCCATCAGTCGTAGTGCAACTACGCCCACCGCCACCAGTGACCAGTCCGAAACGCTCACCGCTTTGTTCCCACCAGTCGTAGTGCAACTACGCCCACCGCCAGCATCCAACTTCAACAACCCTAGCACACCTAGCAGGTGGCCAAGTGCCCACCTGGGCAACCTGGGCACTTGGCCCAGGTGGCCTCTGCAGTATGAAGACTACTCATTCGCCACCAGATTTTATGCAGCTTCACCCGAGGTTCAGGTGCACTCCATGCTGTACTGGATCGGTCTGCAAGCCAGGGAAATCCTCGCATCCATCAAGCCTTCACCGACCACTTCGTCTATCCGCTAAACTAACTATACGAGTCTGCACTTTTCACCGCCGTGCCTTATCTTGCGGATTTTTCATCGCTGCATGTTGGATAACGTGGCACAGATGTTCTGCATGATGGTATGCAAGGGAAAGAAGCGTTTGGGCAGGCTGACCATCTTAACTTGTCGCAAGTTACGGACAACAACTGATCAAGAGGCAGACTTTCCGCAGTGGCAGAAAGTCTCAAGTACATTTCCAAAGGAAACAAGGACACCGCAGTGGGTCATTGATTACTGGGGTGCCAAATGAAGTTCATCTTGGGGGAAGAGACCATTTTCCTAAGGAGAATGCCAAGAGGAGGTGTTGGTGGTGCTACACAAAGAACAAGGAAGTTTGACAAAGATTTGTGTGCTACACCTGCAACGTCCCTTTGTGTGTTGTGAGAGAGCGCTCCCTTCTATCCGTCAGGGAATCTGGCAGTCACTGCAACAGATGTGGTTGCTCTCCTGTTTTGGAAGATACCACAGTCCTGAGAAGACAGTTACCAATGAACTAGGAAGATAACTGAGGCCTTTTACATTTCTAAGTTCAGAGACAACTGTGTCATCGCACCTTTTATAGATCTTTATGATTGTGAGTTGGCATTTTTGAGGGGCTTTAACTTGTGACGATCATGTGAAGGTCATGTGTCGTGAAGTAATTTTCGTTTGGTGTGACCACGCCGTTCGAGCGTTTATTTCAAAATAAACAGATGATAGTCAGCGCTCCGTCTGTGTGCATCTTCTCTGTCCTGTGTCCTAGTTCGTGCTGTTTTACCTGTAAACATCCCTTCTATCTATCGCATTAGTCACGGGGTGCCTTGAGAGAGGGCACCCCGTGTCCAAGAGCCAGAATTTTGGCCAGGACTCGCCTGAGTGAACAATGCTGCAGTTAGTTGATCCCTTGGCACGTTATGTCGTAGTTGAGCGTGAAGATGGATGCGCTCTGTCAAGATGTATGGTAGGAGTTCATTTTTAAACAGTTATTGTTTGAACTTGCAAAGCCTCCCTGCAAAGCCTCACATTTAGCGCAGTCGACAACGAGCCAGCCCAGCCACAATAACTAACCTTAACCCTCACCTGTTTTGCCCGCATGGTTTCGACACTACGTCTAGCGTTCCCCAAGCATTGCCCGTTCACCTAAGCCTGACCCGTTCACAACACTCCACCAAGCTTCTAGAGGCCGCCTTTGCCATCAACACGTCAGTGAACGCCAGCATGAACTTTTCTCCCTTCCAACTGCTATTCAGCTATGTGCCGAGGATCCCGCTCCAGCAACATTGCCAGCGCCAGCAGTACAATCTCGTGGAATGAATCATAAACGCAACAACCTGACACTAGGCAGCAGTCAATTCGGAAGCTGTGCTAGGGTTGCGGAAAGAGCGTTATGACAACACCCACCACCCCCAAGGCTTCACAGTGGGTGACCTAGTCTGGGTAAAGCGACAAACTCCGTTGCCCCAAGTGTACAGACTTGTCTAACAGTCCACACCCACCACATTCAGGGCCCTTCGTGTGTCCGGCACCAGGCCACGTCTACTCAATCAACTTCAAACTGTGCACGTATCACAAATAAAGAGGTAAAATCCCCCCGTCTCTCCGTTAGTTATCCACACGCCCAGCCACCCAGCAGAGCCGTCCACCCAAGCTGCAGAGTTGCCCAGTCAAAGAGCAAAGGAAACACTCCCATCGGCACCTCCAATGCTCGATAGCCAGCGCCTAAGACAAAAGCAACATTGCCCTCTCCATCCGAGAGATTACATTTTGGACTGAACTCTCCAACGCAGTGTGTTCGGATGTGCCAGTGTGCCAGTCTCCAGCATCCCTAATAGCTGGTTACAACTTTCGTGCGCAACTTGTGTTATTCTTTTACTCCACATACCAAATACTGTGTTTCGGCATCTGAAGTTTATAGTGCCAACCGAGAAACTTCCCAGGCGAAAATCAGTCCACTTCCAGCTGGATTATGGAACTGGTACCAGCTGGATCCAGCTGGAATCCAGCTGGACTGCCTCATTTCCAGCTTGAACCAGTTCCATAATCCAGCTGGAAGTGGGCCGATTTTCACCTGGGTTGGTCTTCTCAAGCAGGTGTGGGATGCGGAGCGCTCCCTTCTCCTATCCCATCAGATGTGGTCCCACCAACTGTGGCTCAAAAGTTTTGTAGCAGAACTATGTAAATTGGTTTAAACATTCTTGTTCTTGTTCAATAAAACATTTCCGATATAAAAATAAGTGAACTAATAAAAGTCTTCTCGCGGCTGTTGAGTCCAAAGGGAATAGACCATTTGCTATATCACCCAAGTGCCCCGGCCCGCGCTGAAAGAATCATGGGAACGGTGTTCCTTCAACTCCTTAGTCAACGGTAATTTCGACCCTACCCGTGGTTACACAAGTTTTGAACGTAATTCGGAGTCGCCCTGAACAAGCACCTGATATACCCCAGTGACCTGTCATATCGCTTTTAAAATTTCTCCTCAATGTCAGCGTTCTTGATGCTGCTCATGCTGTCCACACTTCAACCTGGATGGGCTACAGAAATCTCTTGCATTATTATCATGCTTATCATGCTGATATTAAGCTAGAAACGCTAAAAATGCTATAAACCAGCCCCGTGGACTCAGAGCTAAATCCTGGTTTTTGTTGTAGTGAATTATCGGCTTTTTAAGCAATTCCTGCTCAAACAACAATCACGAGAATGATAATATTGTAAGAGATTTCTGCAGCTCAGCCAGATTGAAAGGTGGATCGCATGCGAAGTATCAAAAATGCTGCCGTTGACGAGCAATTTTAAAAGTGATATGACAGGTCACTGGGGTATATCAGGCGCTTGTTCAGGGTGACTCCGAATTACGCTCAAAATCTGTGTAACCATGGAGTTGGTCGTAAATTAGCGATCACTAGGGAGCTGAAGGAACACCGTTCCCATGGTTCCTTGAGTGCGGGCCGGGGCGCTTGGGAGTGCTGCAAATGGTCCATAAAGAGCGATCCCAGCGTTCCTCTAGCCCGGCAGCCCAGCTAAATTTCTCCGCCCAAGCCATTTTTTGGATGGTAATAAACCCTTTCGACTGAAGAAGACGAGTCGTCTGGTCAATCACCTGCGGCGGACGACAGGGGAGTCGAAAAGCCGCATATTGTATATGCAGACAACCGGCGTATTTTTCTCAGGCAATGACGCTGATTAAATTATGCGTAGGGCAAATCAGTTTTTAAGTAAACTCAATGCTAGGACAATATCAAATTCATTCATTCATTCATTTATTAATCCTTAAGGGTCCTCTTTCGAGGGCATTACATAAGCAAAATTTTTTGTATCCGATCTTTCTCTCATTGGAAATAATGTAGATATAAATGGATAGTATAAAAGTACTAAGTATGATATTTAATCAGTACCTGGTCTCGGACGAAATTGTGACACATATATGTAATGAACTGTCGAGTGCAGTGGGTATCATATATAAATATAGGCAACCTGCAATGCAGTTTGGCGCGACACGTTGCGCCATCCAGCAGCTGCAAAATAGAGAAACTGGGTAGGCCAGGCCTGCGCGGGTCGCGGGGAGCTGCGGGCGAGCGCATCCAGAAAGCACATGTGAACGTTGCATTTCGGATCGGCGTGAGCTTTTATGGAACTGTTTTTCGTAAAAGTAAGTCCCAACTTCACGACTCTATGACCTCACCGGGTTCCCGTAACATCTCGCCTACTCCTAGAGTTCCCCCAAAAAATAAACATTGCTACTGCTGCATGAAAGACGGCCACACTCGCGAAGGTTACTCAAGCGTCAAACTTCACCGCTTCCCTTCGAGATCTTGGGAAGCGACACGGCGACAGAAGTGGATTACTGCAGTGCGACGCATCAAGTAAGTGAATTTTACAGAAACTGTTGGGGGAAGTGAACGAAAATAAATGTGCAGGCTTGGAAAGTGGTCGGACGAACTCGTTTTGCAGACTACTCGGCAAAATAGCATATTTATACAAGTTGTATTACGGGTCGCTTTGACAGCCACATAGGGAAATACGATAGGAACATTCGGACCGATTGTGGCTTCGCTGTGACGTCGAGAATCGGGCGATCAGGTCTTCAAGCGAAAGGCCCGTCGGCCCCTTCCGGCACTCCTAATGCCGTTCGGCACGCGTGGTCGCAACCAAAACCCTCCAAACCTGCGAGTTTTCAGATAGTGGATTTTCGTAGCACAAAGTTTTCTTCGTTTCAGCAACCAAATTTAATGCTGAGTCTGGTAACAAATGTTTTGGCGTGCAGAAAGCAGGATGCTAAAGTTTTTTTTTAGAAAAAGCTCGTGCGAAGCGTAAATATCCTTCTTACACATACACTTTGTTGCCTGTCGCCTTTTTACACCAGGCTTTGGAATGTGCGTACGATTCTGTAGCATGCAGAGCTTGGTTCTAATTACCCAAATTTTATTCTAGTGTGTGGGGCGTCGGGAGAAGAAGAGGACGGCCGAGCGAGGCGCGAGCGGGGGCCAGCCGGCGAAGAAAGAGGAAGAGCGTGCTGCACGAGGCTGGGACCGGGCAGGAACGACAGATCCGTTCTGGCTGGTCTGGCCCATGGTGAACCCCGGAGAATTCCACCAGCGAGGTTCGGATCAGGACCGGCGGAAGCGGCGAACCCTGACCATTCCGGCCTAGTCCATGACAATCCCGGAGTGGTTCCGTAGCGAGACTCTGGCTGTGATAGCCCGGAACAGCTGGCCTACGCAGCACTGGCGTACGGGAAGGACGATCCGCAGGTCTGGACACAGACTCCGACTGCGAGCTCAGAACGAAGAGCGACAACTAGCGTCGGCGGGTCCGGACTGCCGACTCTCGAAGACGGGCAACCGGGATGTACAATAAACCCAAATAAACCCATTCGCTGCCTTCTCGTTGTGTTGTTTCACTTCCTGGGAGATGGGCGAAGCACAGACCGATCGGGCGGCCACAAGTAGTGAATACAACTCAAACTGGTGTCCAAATGACGACTCTAGAATATTCTCTAAACACTTGAACCTATCGAGACTCCCGAAGGTATTAAAAAACCGCATAAAAGAACCAGGGACATGGCACACAGGTGCACACGGATACACGCCACGGGGACTGCTGAAATCGAGGTCGCCGCCGCTCGCGACGGGCAGATTGGCCGCCCCATTAACAGAGACGCCTCCGCTTGTGGCGCTGAATGCAGTACTCTCGTGGCGCCGCCTGGCCATTGCCGGCTGCCTATCGAAGTGTGCTCCTCACTTCTGTTAAGCTTCTCTTATAATACATACTCTTCAGAAAAGATTAATTTGTATTATATGTCATGCATAGGGTTCCGAACTGTACCGGATTTTCTGGGACTGTTCCCTAGTTTCCATACAGGGTCCAGAGTCCCAACTTGTCCTAGTCAGAACAGCGTTATTCCCAGGAATGGTGAAATTAGGGCCCAGTTAGATACTTTCTCTGACTCGTGCACTCTGTGCATGAACTTCCAACCAGTCAAGAAGCTTGAGAGAGTGACGTCGGCGATGCAGTGAACTGAAACAGAGATAAATTATAATTGCAACAGCTAGTGCTGTGGCTGGCTGGCTGGCTGACTGAGGAGAGCTTTAGCCATTAGCCACCTTGGCATGCAAGCCATAGTGATTCTAGGTACTTGCGTGTCTTCCATTAGCGCTGTTATGCTATGTTATGTTATGTTATGTTATCATCATTTTTGACAATGTTGCACAACATTAGCCCAAAGTTTTTAATATTTTCATTTGATGATTATAAACATAAGCAGCTTGCAAACACTGTACATGCTCCTGCTAGATAATTAAGAAAAAAACAGCGCATTGACCTTTTCCTTAGCTATTCCTTTGGACATAAAACCTGGCCACTGGGAAACATTTTGGGGGCAAAGAACTAGAGTCGAAGTTCATGCACTGCAGGCAGGAACCTTGAAGCTGATACCATGATTGCACATTAAAGATGCCTAGATGGTTGAAATTTGCTTGTCTTAGGTGCCACTGGCTTTGAGGAAGAAATTCCATAAATTTTTATTTTTGCTATTAAAAGAAGTTTTTATTATTTCTTTTTTTCTTTGTTGAACATGTGGCTGCGCGATTGCCACAGCTTTATACAATAAAGAGTGTGGTAATTAGCAGATAAGTTCATTATCATCAAATAATTACTAAGTAAAACTTCAAATTTCTCTAGGGGCAGCTCTTTTTTCAAAAGCGACAGACAAAAAGTTTGAAAAGGCCGCTGCGGTGTGGCCGTGGTTTGCCAAATTCAGGATTAATAATGTGTAAGTATTATTCGTCATTATCATTGCAGTGGCAGTTCTGCCAAAACTGAGTCTCGTGTTCGACACTCACTGTTTTTGCAAGCTAAGACTTTGCAGTGGTACTTAAAGGGGCACTAAAGAGGATTCTGTGATCGCCTGGTCTTGGTCATAACCGATTCTACGGGCCCTAAGCATCTAAAAATCTATAAATTACAATCATGCGACGCCGATTTCCTCATTAACAACGTGATGAAAGGTCAGGACACACCCTTTTCTGAGTGGACTTTTTCGCTCGGGAAAGGAGGGGTATTATAATCCAGCAGCAGCGTCAGCGCAGTGATGATGGGCGGTCGTTGGCCAATCGCAAGCCGCCTCTCCAAGAGGCAGCTTGCGGGGTGATTTTTGTGGCCCCGGAGTGATTTTTGTGATTTTCGAGTTGGTGGCGTCGGTATGATCGGACTCTGCGGACCAAGTTGGGATTCCACAGCAAGGTGGGAGGAGGTAGGATCCATTGTGCTGTCACCGCAGTTAAACAAAGTTTTTATTTCTTTTTGCATTAAACCATTTGCCGTTCACTGCTGACAACCTTGTGCATCACTGTTGTTTTTTGTTTTTTAGTGGTGAGAGAGTGTGGCTTGTATGTAATGGAGGGACGACCCTACATTGGTGCCAGCCCAGATAGATGGTCTGGTGCAGTGAGAGTGCTGTCCGAAGCGCGTCCTTGAGGTTAAATGCCCCGAAACCATGAAAAAGTTCCGACAGGAAAATGTGGAGAAAACCAAAGAGAATGTTCCAGGTCAGAAACTGAAGCGCACAATGACCTTTTTCTATCAGGTGCAAATGCAGATGAATCTCACAGGGGTCAGGCACGGCGTGTTTGTCTACATTGGTGCGGACGACAATCTCCGCATTAAAGTAGAATTTGACGAGGACTACTTCCAGGAAGTTGAAAGAGCTTCCTATTTCTTTCAGAAGTATGTGCTCCCAGATGTTGTCTGTGTAGAATGAATCAAGTTTGACCTGTCTGGAACTTCTTTACAATTGATGTGCTTAAAGGGATGCTGAACTGAAATTTGGACATCATAAAGCAAGGCAGGTGCAGTTGGCAGGATGCTACAATCCCCATAACATCGCTCATGCAGCAATCTCTCCAATGGATGGCCGTATTTTTTAAAAAGAAGGGAGCAACTGAATGAGACAGACGAGGCCCGTCACATTCCAATTTTCATACCCCCTCTTCTTCGCCTTCCCCCCCTCGAGGCGGCGAACAGAAGCGGGGAGGAAGAAGGAAGGCTGGTTTCTCTCATTCCCAACTTTTCCCAGAGAATGACTACGTCACATTTTCCGCTTAATCGTACCCCTTTTTTGTCCAAAAATATGGCCATCCTTTCGAGATATCGCTGAATGAGTGATGTTTTGAGGCTCATAGCGCTTTGTAGAACACTTCTGCGGCTTTATTTTGTGGAATTCAAATTTCAATTCAACATGGGACCATGCAACTTTTTTTTTCTTTTATCTTGTTAAATACAAATAATTTGACAGGCATACCTACGAAACACTCATTCGCTTTATTATTCTCTGTTCAATGACAATTGCAGCAAAACCTAGGTACTTGTAAACATATCTTTATAATTCTGATAAAGCTAAGCATAGAATTTGTTATGTGTGCATTGTGCATGTAGCACTACTTGCTGTACTTCGTCATTGGTTGTGGGCTTATCAGAATGATCAAGACAAATTTAGAATTTAGAATTTGGTTTTCCGGTTAGGGCACGTCTTCACATAAAACACATTAGGCACTGCATTAAAATAACTTGCTTAATGGACAAACAATCCTATGAATCGCAACTGCATTCCGCAGAAGTGACAAAAAACTGTATCAACATGCGGATGTGAGCCGATCGCAACCGCGCAGAACAGGATGCAGACGAAGGAAAACTAAGTGATCGGGTCAATTGGGTGATCTCGGAGAACTGTCGGGGAAAAACAACGCGCCCCCACGAAGGGGACGACGGAGCACGAGGTGGCACGTCACTCTGCGAAGGCAGGCGAGCGAGAACATAGTTCACTCTTTTCGAAACGATAGTTGCAGCGTTAGCTTTTCCCTACATCACAAAGATTTCACATGTTTGTCAAAATATGACATACAACATGTCCGAAAAATGCTATAAAAATAATGCTCGCAATCTGTATAAAATGTAGCCTTTTCATTGGTCCCATTTTCCCAAGGAGGCAGGGTCAGGGAGTTGCCTTCAAAGCCAAAATTGTCTGCGTCTATTTCTATCGCCATATGTTTAATAGGCAATAATAGGACGGACCATGGACCCGCCTGCGGCTCTTCGGCAAACGCCACCCCTCCGCCGTCTGGGGACAACTCCAAGCGTCCCGCCCTGGCGACCCGCCCTGCGGGGCGCGTGAATCGCATCCCTAGGCCCACTCTTCCACCCAGATACAACCTGCGCAAGACGTTCGGCGACGCTGTCCGCCCCCAGCGGATTGACGACCACCGCGGAACACATCACGAGCTCCCCTGTACTGAGTGAGACCCACGCAGACCGCGACAACTTGCCATCTCGAACTTTTTTACAACTTAGAAAATTAGCTGACAAAAGAGTACGCCACGATTTACATGCCGCATACCTTAAATATTACCTTGACGCGCGCATCGCCCCTAAGGGCTTACAAATTACCTTGAAGCCCAGCATGACAGCGCTGTCTCAGAGCGAACTGGAGAGGTGGAATACGGTTCTCACTAACGCGTCTCTCGAGTTGGTGAGGATAACCATTGAACATTGCGAAACAGCTTCAACCGCGGTTAAACAAGCCGAACGTAACTTACTCCGCGATTGTGATTTAGCACAGCATGAAACCGTGGCTTTAAAAGTGTTTGAAGAGAAAAAACGGGGGATGCTCAGTCAGGTAAAGGAAAACAAGTTGGCTAGGGACAATGTTGGACCTTCCTTCGGCTGGTGTGTGTGAACGAAACCTGCGGAGCTGCAGGGCCGAATCCCATGACGCAGTTGACTCATCAGACGTAGAACTACCTACTCGGGATCCACCGAGGAGAATGTGCGAACGAGAAACGCAGAATTGTATTCCCGAATCCACTAACATAGTTAACTTATCAAACGTAGAACTGTCCACCCACGAGTCGTCGCTCCTCTCGCGGGGACTCAACTTCTGCCCCACAACAGGCCGATATGATGAATTTTCTTTGCTTCAAGACCTAGATAATTTTGCCCGCAACCTTCGACTTCAGGAGTTCTTTTTCGACAGGCCCCGCGAAGGCGCGTCTGCTCTTCCATCCACATCGACTGGTTGGACTCCCAAAACTGGCAGAGACAAGCATTTAGACATTTTTATTAATGCTGTTCAGAAAGACATCGTAGCGGCATTTAGAAAACAGCAGCCCAATCACTACAACCTTTCCGCTCCAGAGCGGAGGGCACTCAGGTCCCTTAGCGAGAGAGACGACATCGTGATAAAACCTGCCGACAAGGGGGGCGCCATAGTCATTCTTAACACCAGCGATTACTTACAGGAAGGCAATAGACAACTTAACGATGCAAAATTCTATTGTCATCTCAAAAACGATCCAACCAGGCAACATGCCAACACCATACAGGGGGCAGCTGGGCCAGCTAGTAAAACAGGGGGAAATTCACCGAAAATACGGCAAAGGCATTCAACTGCTAAAAACGCCGTGCCAGGTCGATTTTACTATGCTACCGAAAATTCATAAAGAAGGGAACCCAGGCCGTCCCATTATATCTGGATCAGGAACCCTCACCGAACCAATATCTAGCTATATTGATAACTTGATTAGGAACATCCCACCTAGTTTCCCATCGTACATTCAGGACACAAACCACTTCCTTAGAGAAATTTCTAAAATTAATATCCCTAGAGATGCTTTTCTTGTTACGATGGACGTGTCGTCTTTATATACAAACATCCCCCACAATGATGGCGTAGAGGCGCCACACTACAGACCATGTTGCTCACGGCGTCGTTCCAGCTCGTAAATAATAAGTTTGTCAGCCAAAGACATATCATGGTGCCAAAGCCACTTGCAACAACGGCCGACCTCAGACCTCTGCGCCGAAGGCCAACAACGATGGAAAGCGCCTTTTGCAACCCTTACCGCCTCTCGAGCCCAACCAGTATGTTGCCACCACGGAGGTTAGAAGCCGAGGAGAGGTCATGACGTCAGCCCCGTAGGTTCCGCAAGCCATACCCTCATGACGCTCGCCCCTCTCTCACACTTTCTCACTCCCCCGCGCCAAACTGAAACCAACCCCCTCAACTGGAGGCCCCTATTCCATGATGCTCACGAGTGTTGATGGTTGTACAGCCAATCACGAAAGGGCTTGTCGCAAGAAAACTCGGTTGCAGAGCGTAACAACACAATAAAATCTCGCATCGTAGCAGCAGCACTCAGCAAGTGCGAGGATGCATGGCGTTCAGTTTTGATCGTCTTTTGCTGGAAACTCTGATTATCGACAATCGTCGTTATGTTCTTCGTAAACAGAGCAAAGCAGAGTGTTGATAGGTGCCCCCCGTTGGACACTCACACAAAGCGAGATCACGGTGAATCTGCACGTGTACGTCAGTTGGTTCTCCCGTTGGTGCACATCGCAACTGAAGAAGAATGTTGAACGTCCATTGCGTGGGACCTTGTGTATGAATGAGTGATAGACCTCCTGGATGGCACAGAAAAATGAGATGGCACCGTAAGCTCTTATACACTAACCAGGACAAAGACGAACACATTTTTTAGACTATTCGCGAGCCACTGAGCATGTTGTCCATGACACCAGAGCCGGACAAAGTGTACGCCATCCAGTTCCTCTGCAAGCAGCTGGATGTTTCTAAATCGGAGCACACAAGCGTGTGCCTGTGGAAAGATATTGTGACTGGCGAAGGATACGTCACTCAGTTTCACACTTCTGCGTATGTTGACGACTAAACCGAGTTTCAGAGAATTAACTGGCCGACAACTGCGCGTCCTGTGCGTCAGCTTCCTTCCTGTTGTATTTAGTTTCCCTTTCTTTCTTTTTAGGTGTATCTTAGCAAATGTACATGCGTCGTGCTGACTGGGCAGCGTGAGCATCTCATACTTGTACCCAATGTACTTTTGTAAGTAACAATTAAATCAGTCTCCGTCCCGCGACACGTCCCAGCGTCTTCATTGTGAACCTCTACAGTCGTCCCAAAAAGCAACATAGATTTCGAATCCTTTTCCGAAAAGCCCTCGACATAGCCAAGGGACAGGCGCTAGTCGTGATGGGCGACTTCAACGCACCTCTATCCCGCTTGGGGGGCACGGCACAGAGGGTGCTAAGGGGAGGGACCTGTGGCTGGACGACCAGCAGGGAGGTCTCTCGCTGAGTGACCGATCCTGACCATCCCACCGGGACGAGGCAACAGCGTGTGCCTCGATACCACTCCCGACTTGACGTTTGTCAAAAACGTCTCGGACCCAGAGTGGTCTAACATTCACGAGAACCTAGGAAGTGATCACTTCATCGTAGTTAGTTAGAGTTTTGCATTTGTGAGTAAGGAAGACAAAGGAAGTGTTGCTGAGCCGGAGGCTCGGTACCGTAGATTAGAGCTGGACCTTCCAAGCCTAAAGCCCACAAACTTAGAATAACGGACTGGGATTCCTTCCGTCAAATCCTGGGAACGGAAAATCTGGGCCGTGAGATCGAGGACATCGAGTCGTGGACCGATGAACTACGTAATTGCGCAGAAAGAGCTACCAAAACTCTCCCTGAATAAGCCGAACTTAAAGGGGCTGACAGCAGACTTTTACACATGCTGGGAAGCCAAGAACGGACTGCAGAGGAGGCTCAGTAAGCAAAAACATAATCGTAGCTTGCGTAGAAGAATAGCTTTGTTAAACAGGGACATTGAGGACTACACGAACCAGCTAACCAGACAGCATTGGAACGACACATGTGGCGGGATGGAAACGTAGATGGGTCTCGCTTAAATATGTAACGTTCTCCGATACCATATAGATCCCGGAGGTAGCAAGACCACTCAAAAAACAGAACCTCAGTGCAATCATTCACACGTACCAGGGCTCACAGCACGAGTTGCTTAAGAAGTTAGAGATAGATACAGTGGGACTGCCCCGAAAAAGGCACTGAAACCGTACACTGGAAAGGAGAATACGGATCTCGATCGGCCCATCACGGCAGCCGAGGTTCGTGCAGCTCTGCACGGACTCCAGGTTAAATCTGCACCCAAGCCCGACTGTATAACCAACAAAATCTTAAGAAATCCAGAGGACGAATCTATCGAAACACTGACCAAGTACATAAATACGTGCTGGGAAAAAGGCTATATCCCGCTGCAATGGAAGAGGGCTCGCGTGATCCTGATCCCGAAGCCCGGGAAGAAATTACAAGTGGAAAACTTAAGACCCACTTCACTCACGTCGTGTAACAGTAAACTAAAGGAACATGTGATCCTCACGTGTTTCTTTAGCCTACGTCGACGATGAAGGACTGTTCCCCCCCACTATGATAGGTTTCAGACTTCAATGGTCTACCCAGAATGTGATGTTGCGCCTAAAAAGTGCTGCTATGCGCTTTAGTAAGCAGAAAAGTGTGGACCCGCCTCGGTCGCCACACATCTTCAGATTCTGGGGGTGACCCTGCACCTACTTTGGATTTTGCCTACACATCTCCAACGTTGTGGCAAAGGCACGTCGAACCCCTCGGATTCGTCACAAGGGTGTCACGTTCTGGTCCGGATGCCTTTTGCATCCTCTACACTGCTCTGGTGCTCCCGCGCTTAGAGTACTGCACTTCCATCTGGAGCCGCCACCAAGCCCACCTCTCTCAGCATCTGGAGGGGGTCCAGTGTCGCGCAACACGAACTCTCCCGTTGCGGACGCACCGGACGCTGGTCACCCTCAGACCTATGAGGATCGACTAAGGCGCCCCAGCTGGCATACACCAGACCATCGACGAATCGTTGCGCGTGTAAGACTGTTGTGCCACCTCCTGGACGGTTCGCTAGAGAACACTTCTCTTAACCCGGTCAAATTGACATTTGAGCTGGTTGGTAGTCTAACATATGTTGGGCTACCCTCAATATGTTAACCGGTCCTCCGAATCAGTAAACGGTTCGGACAACCCGAGCAGCTACGGGCTCGCACAGATCGCCATCGCCGCACGTTTCTCCCAGCTGCGATCGAGATTTTCCTCTCAGCGCCCCTGGACGTGCGCTTCCCCCATTCCAGAAGACCGGGCGGGATCCGAGCTTCTGTGCGGGCCTTCTCGCGAGCGCGAGACTGACTGTGCAAGAGAGCTGCATTCGGGCCGGGATCGCGGGCGCGCGTGGCCCTCCATTTTTGCCGTGATGGGGGGCCCGTCGCAGGAGGGGGATTGGGGTCGGCACTTGGCTCGCCCTCCCAGGGTGCTGGGCCTTTCCTCGGTCTCTCTCTTCGGCGGGGCCTCCTGTAGCGCGCGCTTCGCGATTTCGATTTGGACGCCCTTTGAGGACACTCGGGCCGTACTAGGGCCTCGCGACGCGCCCGACTGCGTGGTCTTCTTTGTATGTTACGTGCTTCTTGTTATGTTTAGCTTTGTTTTCGTTTCCTGAAGGTTGGGCAAACAGCGTACAGGGGCTATGTTGCGCTTTTGGACTCCCAGGAGACTAGGAAGAGGGAAGTAGCGTAGGTGTGAATGAACGTATCTCGCACCGCGAAACTCACCGTCATCAACGACTCCACCAATCAACATCCAAAGAGCGTTGTTGACGTCACTTCCCTCTTCCTAGTCTCTGGGAGTCCAAAAGCGCAACATAGCCCCAACTTCCGCCTTTCTGTTTCGCCTCGCAAGCCCCGTGGAAAACACCTGTTCGTGCAAATAACGATTAATATTATTATTACTATTATTAAACAGATCATTGAGCTCCAGGCGCAGCAACCCCCCGTTCGGTGGCTACAATGTCACTGCCTAGTTTCGGATTTCGGATGGCGCCAGAACTTGCCCCGTAAAGAGGCCCACCCAAAAGTGCTCCGAGAGAAATGGCTTTGTGCTTCGTACTTGCCTTTAGGAATGACTTGAGCGACTCTCGGAGAAGCGACAGCACACGGCGACGGCAGGCGACGGTCCTACGCTACTGTTGAACAGTGGGCGCTCCGGCGTTCGTCGTGAACGTTCCATGACACCAGACACCCCTGGCACACCGCCAACACGGTCTGAGGAACGGACGGACACCCGAACTCGGACAAAAGAAAACACAGTCAAGAAAGTAAATAAAAAAGGAAGCGTTGCATGGCCTGTCAAATGATCTCAATGCCTGTCACGCCTGTCAAGGAAACCACGTGCGACGCCAGCCACGAAAATAGTGCATTGGATTGGATTGTCGCTCATACCTAGATGGGTAGTGCATAGACAAATTTATTCAATAGGGTGGTGGCTTGCGCCACCTATCCACTGTTGCTCTGTGTGATGGAAGCGTTTCTTCGCAATGTACGAGCTTACAACGTACGCGTTCCGTGCGCCTCGCAGTGTATCAAGTGTCCAACCAAATACCATTAAGCCAATACTGACAACTGCCGCGGAGAGCGGGCGAAAAAAAAAGTAATCGCAGCGCCCCTGGCAAGCTCGGAGATTCCGCTAGCAGACGAATTCTCCACAACGCATTGGTTTTGCCCATCTCCCTGCAAGGTGACCAATAAAAAAAAATTTTTTAAATTGTCACGGGTATTCGCTGCTTCGAATGTTAAAAAGTAGGTGCCACCTCATGACTGAAGGACATTTTCTTCGTGTGGGAAAAATGTTAGAACTTTCAGGTTGCAATTTTGGGGCTCTCCTGAAGAAAACAAACACAAATGTACCTTCCGGGTGCTTTTTTTTTTTTTTTTTTTGAAGGACAATGTACAATAATTTTAGAACGTAGCTACGTTTTAACCTTACTGTTCTTATCAATCGATCCGTTTTGTTGTTGCAATTCCCATTTCTTATGAATGTCTTGTTTGTAACCGCTTCCTCGAACAGGCGATACAGTGTACAGGCGAGCTGGCTAATCTCGTCAAGAACGTCTACGGATGAAGAAGCAAAAGCAAGTGATGTCAGTATGCTCTGGAAGAATCCGATTGTGCACATAAAAAATATGACGCTATTACTGAATTTAATAAAAAACAAAGTGACAAAAAAAAGCGAGTGTAGTAGCGCACATAAAGGTGATTTCGGTTACGTTATGTTATATACGGTGCACAAATTCTGATTGTTAGCGCCGAAACAACTAACGTCTTCTGCGCTTTTTTTTTTCTTTTAAATAAAAGCCGGCGTTTGTTGGATGTTTGCAACTCCTTTCATTTTTCAAATTCCGCTTTCTTATTATGTTTGAAGCGACGCTACGCCGGCGCAATCTCTTTCCACCTGCTCGTGTTTTTTTTTTTACGTTGGAATTTTTGAGTATTTTGCTTTGCTTTGTTTGGGTAGTTTTTACTCTCTTTCCTTCGCTTCGGCGCTTACTATCTTACTATCGCCGGTTTGTCTGCTCGAGGGCCGTCTGCAACTTTGTTTCTGCGATAACCTCAGATTTTTCGCCTTCGATTGAGTTTCTCATCCGATATTTATTTTTGATATTTATTAAATATATTAGAAGGTGTAAGCTCGTTACCATTTCCATTTGGATTTCATTTGTGTACGCGGGCATATATATCTGCTATGGGTCATCGTTTGTTTACTTTGTTTATCAATCGGCCGCCTCCAGGCATACACCAGCGCATGACCTTAGGAGGTGGCAGGCATATGGAAGCATGGACCCACGCACTGCAAGAATACGAGTCTTCTGCGATGTGGTGGAAAATCACTTAATTATAAGTTACTGCAGCATTCAAATTAAAGTGGAAGAGCTAACCAAGTCTGGCTTAAAAATCGCCACTGACGTCTCAACAGATGATTATGACAACTCCATGGAGATCGCGGAGAGCTTCACGCACGGCAGACCAGACGCAAAACTGAACACTCAGTACTAAGTAGCCGGGTGGGCAGCCAGTCAGATCCGTCATCATGCCAAGTCCAACTGCAATCAGAAACATGGAACACCTCGAAAAACATTTCGTTGAAGAACGAGAAATATTCGCATGCGAAAATGACACCACCTTTCGACTTAGCTCGTCACCTAGCCGGTTTGCTACTGCTTCGTCCAGTAGCAAACGAAAAACCTGCCAAATTCACTGGAAAAAGAAATGCGAAAGCAGAAAAGATAATACACTGCTTGCACGTACCAGATTGCAGCGTGCGACTCTTATTTTACGGGCAGTGTAAGCTGGACTACGTTATTCCTTTCCCTTTCTTTTTTATTTTTAGTTCCTACCAACGCCGCGAAAGCAAATAAACAAACGTGTAACAAGCAGCTAAAAAAAGTGAAGCTCTTCTTTTTTCTTAGTTTCGTCGTGTTGCTTCTCTTTGTTTGTTGTGGACTCAACACCGACGGCGACCACCACCTGCGCAACGATCGTCGTCGTTGAAGGAATTTCCTATAATGCAATTAAATGCAAAGGTGCAAGCGAGCTAGACAGAATGACCAAAATAATCCCTGGAGAATGGGAACAAGAGGGACAAAGGACAAACACAAATCTCCTAGCACAGCTAGGTGACTGGTGCACGTCCGAAAATATCCGCCTGGTCCGGGTATCGAACCTGGGACCTCTTTTCCAGTGGAGCACTCTACTAACTGAGCTAAACAAGGGTTAGACGTGCTGTATCTTTGTATTGTCTGCTAACTTTTGTTTTATTCGCCGTTGTTTGCGACTGTGCCCCATTGCTTTTTATTTTCGCCTGGGATGGCGACCCCATCTTTCCTGCAAAGTTCGGAAAGTGTTTGCACGGTCATTTTTACTGTTACTTTTTGTTTTGTGCTGCAGCGGGTGGTGCGCTTGCTCTGGTAATATCAACATGTTGTTTGCGCACCTTTTAACGATCACCTATTCAGGTAAGAAATTGACAACTCAGTTTGTAACGAATCAAGAGTAACCTCTTACGATGTAGTTCAAGTAGCTAAATGCCTTTTTTACGCTTCCCAGACGCTCTTCAAACTCGCGCGATCCCCTGCGGAGCCCATCCGTTTCCATTGCGTCATCTGCTTCCACTAACTCAGAGTCCGCTAGAGGCGCCACTGACACGTTTGCCGCCACTCCCATGGGTTTCCAGAGGAGTTTCCAATATTGGCGAAGCTATATCGTATTTGGTTCAACTGTCTCATCCCCGCTTGGTCGCTGCAGCGCAACAAGGTAGACGGGTTTCCCGCTCCCGCGATTGAAGCCACCGGACGGCGATCTTGCTGATGGCAAAAACGCGCTTTTGCTAGCGTTGCAGAGGCTGGCGGCTGCATCCTGAAGACACGTTTTCTACTCGTTCGTCGTCATTCGCCGAATAAGTTTTTAAGACTATGTGTAAGCGTTGAGACTTGCCGTTGAGAACACGTGGAAATTTTTACGAAAGCGCAGTGCCGCAGGAAATGGCACAACGCGTCGAAAGGAAGTTTCGCCGGTCTCGCGGCGTGATCAAAGCTTTCTTGGCACGCCGAAGTGCTGAGTCTCTGCTTTCGCACGCTTGGACACCGATCAAGATTCGACGCCGTGTTTCTGTCTTGCGAGTGCAAGGCACTTCGGCGTGCCAAGGAAACTTTGTTCACGCCGCGCGACCGGAGAAACTTCCTTTGGACGTGTTGTGCCTTTTTCCGCTGTTTTCTGTTCTATGTTTCAGCAATCCCTAAATACTGGGAAAATACCTGCCGACTGGAAAGTGGCAAACGTCACCCGTTTTTAAAAGCGGTCAAAGAAATGAGTCTACAAACTACCTACAAATCTCTCTAACGAGCGTTCCAAGCAAATGAACAGAACATGTATTACTTCCAAATATTATAGATCACTTGTCTGCTAACGATCTCCTCTTTGATATCTCTTGATGCCCAGCTTTTTTTAATTTATAACTCACATAGATAATAACTC